>JBBJLR010144864.1:0-15903 GCA_037577145.1 Brachypetersius gabonensis
TTCGAATCCTACCTTCAGCACCACCACTGGGTCCCTGAGCAAGACCCTTAACCACAAGTTGCTCCAGGGAGACTGTCTCCTGTAGTTAGGGAATGGAAGCCGCTTTGGATAAAAGCATCTGCTAAAATGCCATAAATGTAAATGAACGGGATGTACTACTAATAGTACTATCACTACTACTAATAATAATACTACAACTATTATAACAACAACAAGTACTACTGCTAATACTACTGCTACTAATATTACAAATACTACTACTAATATTACTGCCACAACTACTACTACTGCAACTATTACTGCTGCTACTACTATTTCTACTAAAACTAATACTACTACCACTAATCCTACTACTATTACTACTACTACTACTACTACTACTACTACTACTACTACTACTAATAATAATAATAATAATAATAATACTTTTACTACTACTATCATTAGGACTACTTCAGATACTACTTTGAATACTACCACTACTGCTACTACTTCTACTACTACTACTACTACTATTACTGCTACTGCTAATACTTCTAATGCTATTACTACTACTACTACAACTACTACTATTGCTACTACTACAACTACCATTACTGCTACCTCTACTATTATAGTTGTGTTTTGGGCTCCTGGTCTTTGCTGGATTGTGCTGAGCAGGGAAGTGGCTTATATTTCCCTCTGAGTTCATCTCGCTCATCCGTGACTTCCTGCCAATTAAAAACAGAAACAGAACAGTTCAAATAAACATCTACAGCTACAGTATCAAATCTAATCAGACCTGTTCAGACCAGTATTCACAACAGAAACACTCCTGAAGACAAGCAGCACTTTCAGTATTATTATTATTATTATTATTATTGTTATTATTATTATTATTAGTAGTAGTAGTAGTAGTAGTAGCAGTAGTAATGTGTTATCATTAGCAGTGTGTGGTCAATGATCAGGAGGCGTGTAGAGAACACTGTGGTTTCTCACTGTGGGCTGAATCGTAAGATCAGACACTGAGGAGGACAGGAAGTGAGTTTTCCTTATGAGACACACTCATACACACACACACACACATGTCGCACCATGCATGATGGTGTATGTGACGAATCAAATCTGAATCTGAATCTGATTCTGAATCACACATATATATATACACACACACACACACTGGACCCAGTGGAGGTGGTGAGTGACAGAAGAATAGTGAAGCTATCCCCCCTGTTGGACATCTCCCACCCCATGCAGGAGACTCTGACAGCACTGAGAAGCTCCTTCAGTGGCAGGCTGCTGCACCACGATGTGGGGCGGAGAGATTCCGCAGGTCTTTCCTTGCTGTCAGACTCTACAACAAAGACCTTGCAAATGACCACACAGCTGCAGACAGACAGACAGACACACACACACTTCCAATACACCAGGGTAACTTTAGCTAAATTCTTGGTGCAATTGTTCTGATACAATGTTTGGGTGCAACTATTACCACTGGGCAGAATGTGCAATTTAGAATGTGCATTTTTTCTGGTGCATCTCTAATACTAAGCTAATGTCAAGGCCTGTCATTCCATTGTGTTCCATAGTGTTCTACTTATACTTATACATCCACTCTGTATATACTTATAAACTTTTACTCACTGTGTACATGCATACAACTTGCCCAAACCTACATCTAGTCTTACTTATAAATGTGCAATTTAGTCTACTTACAGTTTACATACATTATGGTATATTTTTACAATACAGATGTACAAATTTATATTCCTAGGTTTTATGCTGTACATTTTTAGACTGCACATTTGAACATTTTATTTTATACTGTACTGTAACATAGTATTTTATTAAATTTTATTTTTTTCTATTATATTGTTTTTCTTAATTTTGCTGCTCTTAATTTTGTACTGTCCACTTTCTGCCATGACCAAGCAAATTTCCCACTTGTGGGTCTAATAATGGTTTATCTTATCCTATCTTATGTATGATGGTGTATGTGACAAATAAATGCTGCATCTGAATCTGAATCTGAATCACACACACACACACACACAGAGACTCTTTTTTTGTTTTTGTTTTTTTTGCTTTTTTTTCTTGAAAAGAGTATAAAAGCAAAAACAACCATCCGGGATTCTAAAAATAGAGTCTTACCAAAACACTTTGTTTAGCTTGCCGGCTCTGTACACACCGGGCAGAACCTCCAGAGCGGAGTTAGAGTGGCACCGTCCTCCCGGTTCTGAAAATAGAATCAGCTCCAGGGGTTTTAAGTATTGCTAAATATCGTTCTCAGTCATTCAGAAATAGTGATCACTTTTGTCTCCACGCCTTCATGAAACATTGTTAAATTTCATCATCGCAGCTTCTTGAAACTGGGTAAATATTTTCCCAACACTTTTTGAAATAATGGTAACTTTCATCCTCAAGACATTTTGGAATGTCAGTACAATTTGTTCCCACCGATTTTGACATTTCCATAAATTTGGGTCCCACCACTTTTTGAAAGACTTAGAAAGACTCCTTTGTGTGTCTCAGTGGTGCATCAGGAGGCTGTGGCATTGGTTGCTTTTTAAAGAAAAGAACAGAAAAAAGCAAAAATGACCTTAAGAAAATTAAGAAAACAGTTTTACTCGGCTGCTCTGAACACACTGGGCGGAACCTCAGAAGCGGTTCTGTACTCCTGGTTCTGATGGAACTCAGCACAGGTCCAGCTTAGACAGCACAGAAACCCAAACAGCCTCTCTGATCTGTGTCAGAGTCTGGTGAGGCAGACGATCGTCAGACACTCGTTTAGCCCCTAGGAGTACAGAGACGGAGACGGACAGGCTGCCTAATTGCATTAGTGGATGGACATCTGATCCAAACGGCTGTAAATCTGTAAGAACTTGTTATAAAAAGGTGAATTATCTTGTGTTTTCTGGATGAGATTAAAATTATTTCTTTAACCGTGATCATTTAACTGTGGGATAAAGATTTGGCCTCTGTTCTGCGAGGCAGATAAACCGGCTCTGAAACCTCACAGACTCTGAAAGATTTATGTCCTGAACTCGGTTCTGTGTCGTCTCTGCTGTGGAGTTGAACAGGCCGACTCCTCGTCTCCATATTTAATATTACAGCCTTTCTGTCTCTGAGTCTAGGTGTAAATAAGAGGGAATAAATGCCGAAACACTGGTGTCCTTTACACTGGAGATACATTTTATGTCACACAATTTTGTCCCCGCAGTTTTTAGAAATGCCAGTACATTTTTAAAGGCTGGCATATCCAAACTTAAGGTAGATGTAACGTCTGGTGACCCTTCGACTCATTTGAGAAGAAGCAATTCTCCGGAATACTAGTTAGGGCTCTGGACAGGAGGTGAGTGAATGTGAGTGCGACTGGCAGCAAGTGTGGATGGTTTGACAGCAGTGTGTGTGTGTGTGTGTGTGTGTGAGTGGGAGAGTAGAAGCAGCTGGGCTCGTTAGGAGCGGAGTGAGAGTGATGCATGATTGGGTGAGTGATAGTTTAAATCCTGGCTGAACCAGGGCAAGGACAGGTGGTCACCAACGTGTAACCTGAGTTGATAGTCTGTGTCTGTAACAGAAGGGAAGAAAAATATAGTATCTCGTGTGTAAGAGTCACGAAGACTCTGTATCAGGATCTTGTTTGTAAAGAGTCATAGGACTCTGTGCTTGTATCTCGTTCATAAGAGTCAGAGGACTTTAAAGAGTCAGATGACTCTAAAACAGTATCTGGTGTGTAAGAGTCAGAGGACTCAGAAACTGTATCTCCCCAAGGGGCTTAAGCTGTGCTGGAGGGAGTCGGGTGCAAAGTGTGTGGGGACTGCGTGTGTGTGGGGCTCTCTTTCTGTCTAGGAAAACACTACGAGGAGAGAGAGCAGTCTGCTCAGCGGTGAGCAACGGAGAGAAGCAGTTGGTGAAGGACAAGTGGCACGTTTGACAGACAGCGAGTTCCATCTTGTGCTCTCTCCCCCCTCTCTCTCTCTCCTTTCTGTATTCAAGCAGGAGTGACGAGTGGCCAGTCTGTGGCTCCGTGCAGTCTGAGCAGAGGACCGGAAAAGGGCTGTCTGGTTCCTCACAGACAAGAGAGGCGGAGTTACAAGACCACAGGGTGAAGTAATACCAAGGAGCAAGGTTCCTCCTTGGACGGATCGACACAGGGTTCCTGTGTTTCTTCATTTGGGACGTTTTACACTTTGCGTTGGTTAATAAACTGTATCCCTAAACCTCAGTAGCGTACGGCTGTGTCCTTCCCTCTCAGGCGACATGACAGTAGAATTTGATTCTGTGAATATATTAGAGGGTCGGACACAACTGAACTGGTTGGGAAATAATAATATAATAATAATAATAATAATAATAATAATAATAATAATAATAATAATAATACAAAGAAGAAGAAGGAGGAGAAGGAGAAGAAGAAGGAGAAGCAGAAGGAGAAGAATGTGTCACGGTAGGCTCCGTGATCGTAGTGGGGAAACATAAGGAACCAGAATACAGGGTCATAGTCAGGGGAAAACGAGGTTTATTTATAAAAGGGAAAACAAAACAAAGGCGCGATGGCCAAAAACAGGGAGAACAGAAAGACACTTTACCAGATAACGGGGAAAACAGGACAGGGAACCAGGACTGGAGAACACGTCAGGAGCATACAGGGGAAATGGACGTCATTGACGTTAATGTCGTCGTGTCTGAACAGACACGGCGCATGGACTACATACAAGGGGACAGAGGGACTAAACCAATAGAAACACAGGACACGTTAACATAAACAGGAAACAGGTGACGGGGAGAAACGAGACGAACACGTGAACTGACATGAGACAGACGGGAACACAGAGGACCCCTAGTGGGTCTACAGGGGAACAACAGGATACAAACAGGACTAAACATGAAAACAGGGAAACATGACCAGAGAAGAACATGAGAAAACAGAACAGGAGGAAAACCAGAGCAGGAGGGTAACCAGGAAGAGAACCAGGAGACAGGATGGAATTCAGGAGGAAAGTCAGGAGGGAATCCAGGAGGGGACAGAGAGGCAGGAGGAAATTCAGGAGGGAATTCAGGAGGGAATTCAGGGGGGACCAAGGAGGGAACTAAGGGAACAGGAGGGAACCGGAGGGACCAAGGAGGAAAGTAAGGGAACAGGAGGGAACCGGAGGGACCAAGGAGGGAACTAAGGAAACAGGAGGGAACAAGGAGGGACCAAGGAGGGACCAAGGGAAGAGGAGAGAAACAGAGGGACACGGAGGGAATTAGGAGGGACACGATGTGAACATGAGGAAACTGGGAGACAGGACCTCAGGGAACTGGACATTAGACATAGACATGGACAGGCCAGATGAACATGGACAGGACAGATGGACATGACAGGAGACATGAACATGGACGTGACGAGAGTGGACAGGGGAATGGACAGGAAGTGGGGCTGGACATGGACATACACAAGAACCGGGGCCATACATGACACATGGACATGAACAGGACAGGAGACATGATTGGACTGGGAGCAGGACACATGGACATGAACATGGACAGAACTTGAAATGTGGACAGGGTAAACAGGACTGGACTAAACTGAGGAACAATGCGGACACCTGGTGGACAAACAGGGGAACAGCATACATGAACATGACCCACCACCAGAACACATGAACAATGAACACTAAACACATACTACGGACATTGCAAATACAGAACATAAAACATTCACGGCCTTTAATGTCCTCGCCATAAAGGCAGAATCAGTCTTTGAATAATAAGACAACATAAACATAACATAATAGAAACATGAACACAGGAACACAATCCACCATAAACCAAAAGGAAAGAAAAGAAAACAAAAGAAAACAGGAAAAACCAGGCACATGACTGGAATTAGAAGAATTAGAATTAGATTTAGATTTTCTGACCCCAGAAGTGACGTTAAGGTTTGAAGTTTTAACTCTTTTATCCATATGTTCATGTCTGGATTCGAGCTAAAGCATGTTGGGTTGAGATTGATAGAATACAAGTGGGACACCCGTGCTTCCCGTCGTCTGTTTGTGAGCTGAATAACATAATTTGTCTGTAAGAGTAATGACACATGATTACGAGTGGTTTGTGGTGAAGTGTTAGTGAAACTGAACAAAAGACGGTTCTTCAGGGTTTTCTGATTTGATCTTCACTCACAATGATTACATTTTGTCTGAAGAGCCTTATGTGGCTGAGGTGATGAGCAGGGGGATTTTAAGTAAGAATGCAATATTTGTTGTTTTTCTACATATAGGCTGGTAAAATGCTGGAGGAACGTTGTGGTCCTGAAGGAATTTTGTGGTCCTATGGAAACACTGTAGTCCTGGAGGACTGGTCTGGTCCGGGAGGAATATTGTGGTCCTATAGGAACACTGTGGTCATGGAAGAACGTTGTGGTCCTGGAGGAATGATGTGGTCCTATAAGAACACTGTGGTCCTGGAGGAACATTGTCTCATTTTACTGGGTACTGTGTGTAAATGACACACCAAGTGAAGCAGAAGTAGACTTGACAATCACCCCATTTCTTTAAATGACTGAGGCAACACAAATGAATGAAACTCAGATTGACCTGCTTGGGTGTAGCCTTGGCTGCTGAAGGACATTCTGGTGATTGAGGCGATCCTCAGGCGCTCATTTAGCCCCGCAGAGCCGAGAGACGGAGACGGACAGGCTGGCTAATTGCATTAGTGGATGGACATATGATGCAAACGGCTGTAAATCTGTAGGAATTTGTTGAAAAAAGGTGAAATATCTTGTGTTTTCAGGATGGGATTTAAATTATTTCTTTAACTATGATCCTGGACTTGGAGCAGCATGTTGGTGGTGGGACAAAGATTTGGCCTCTATTCGGCGAGGCAGATAAACCGGCTCTGAAACCTCACAGACTGTGAAAGATTTATGTCCTGAACTCGGTCCTGTGTCGTCTCTACTGTGGAGGTGAACAGGCCAACTCCTCGTCTCCTTATTTAATATTACAAGCCTTCTGTCTCAGAGTCTCGGCCCTCGTCGTGAAAAAGGAGAAAACATGCGGAAACACTTGTATCCTTTACACTGGAGACACATTTTATGTCACAAAATTTTGTCCCCACAGTTTTTTGGAAGATTGGTAGATGATGTTCCCAAACCTTTTCTGAATGGCTGGTTATTTTTTTCTCCACTATTTTTTAAATGTAATTCTTGTAAGGAAATGTTGGTCATTTTTGTCATTGCCAGTTTTTGAAAGATTTTAAAAAGTCGCTTGTGTTTGACAAACTTTTGTTTGTCGTTGTCTCCAGTGTTAATTTTGTACCCAGCACTTTTTGAAAAAATTGTAAATAATGTCCACACCACTATTTAACAGTTGGGGCAGCTGGTGGCCTAGTGTTCAGGGTGTTCACCCTGTGATCAGGAAGTCGTGGGTTCGATTCCCAAGACTGCTAAGACTGATCCCCCCCAAACACTGCTCCCAGGCACTGTATTCCTCGCTACCAACTGCTTCACTTGGTGAATGTGTTAATTGCAGATTTTTTTGTGCATTTTATCCCCACTACTTTTAAAAATGTGTCCTCACCACTTTTTGAAAGACTTGTAAATTGTGCCCTCACCACTTTAAAAAACAATTTCAATTTTGTCCGCCAACTTTTTGAAACATCAGTAAATTTCATCACTTTCTGAAACTCTGGTATATTTCTACCTCATGAAGTTAAATATATTTTGTGGAAAAGTTCTGCTGTCTGTCGGAATGTTAAATGCAGAGCAGCTGCCACGGAAGAAAACTATAATTTCTTAATTGCTCTGTCGGATAATGAAAAACATTTCAGAAAGCCGTGGTCTCCAAAGTATTACACACTGTACACACTTTCCAATCATTTAAATTTAAGTGGCAATTAATACATGAATAATCACTAACCTAATGCGATTTAATGTTTGTTTATGCATTCGTTTATTCAGGCTACATTTTAATTTGTTCTTTTGAAGCGTTATGTAATTAATCCTGGTTTATGTTGTTTTGTTTCTATCATGATTCCTGCCTCCTGATTTCAGACGGTGAGTGATTTTGTTCAGACCTTCATTTGTAGGCTGTAGGTCACAAACAGGAATAAAAACTCAAGCTGGACCTGAACATCCAGCAGAACCAGGAGCTCAGGTTCAGAGCAGAAATGGCTTTTCCATGACTCTGTTCCTCTGTGATGAAGGAGCAGCTCATCCGTTTTCTCTGTAACCTTTAAGTTCTATTAATAAAGCTTCATGTCTGTCTGCCTAGTGGTCCGGAGGAGATGTGATTAGTGTGGAGCTCAGGCGAAGGTGAGAGGTTTTGCACCCAGCCTCATCTTCTCCACCGTTAGAGCAGGACCAGGCCGGAGAAACGCCTTCAGTCAGAGCACCGTTTCAGTTTTGAACCACAGCAGAACAGCAAATTTCACCCTGAATGAAAAGGATTGACGTTAATGTAACTGTAAGTTATGGACGTTCGTGTACACCACACTGAACAATCATGTTCAACAATCCCGTATACACCCGTTTATGTGATTTCTGACTATGTTCGGCTGTAGAACAACCGACTGAAGAACATCAATAAAGAAGCTGAAAACAGAAAGGCCTGGACGATATGAAGTCATTTACATCACAATATTTTCCACTATTTGTGTGATAAAGTTATTGGTTAATTAAAAATTATTTTAAAACTTAAATCACAATCAATAAAGCAAAAGGCAAATGGTTCAATAATAATAGTGTATATTTAAAACATGCAAAGGACGAGGCATTGAAATTAGATTTAAAAATGAGATTTTCTTTACTGAGGTCCTAGTTGATTGAATTGAAAACAAACTACAGAAAACAAAACTAGAAGGACTGAGGTCCAGAGTAATGGCGTGAGACCATTTGTAGTGAATATAAAACTGTTTTGCAGTCTTTATAATTATTATTTATATATACAGTTTTATAGATTATTTTTCTGATTAAGTTTTACATTATCGTCATCAATAACAAGTGGCAGTAATGATACACAATAACAAAGGACACAATACGGAAGGTGGACGTTAGACATACGATACGAAACTATGAACTAACCAATCCAGTTCCACTTAATTTTTATATAGATCTGATTCAAAAGAAGCTTTTCCAGCATATCTGTAAACTTTCACAGCACAAGGCCACACCAGAGTGTTTCACACACAGCAGAAACAATACAGATAGAGCAATACTTGCAAAGCAATTCTATGTGAAATACAGGCATTTCAGTCTGTGGAAATGAGAAATTTGATCTGTCTGTTGGACTTAATATGATATTGCACTCAACACAAAAAACTACAGTAAAGCTACATTTGGTATCTTTAGTGTATTTCTATGAGTTATAGAACATGTGTAAGTGGAAATTCTGTTAATTCAGATTAAGGCAGGTGCCGTTCACAGTAGAGTTGGATTATTATTATAATAACCCCCCGCTTTTCACGGGGTTACGTTCCAAAAGCAACCGCATATAGTGAAAAAAATGCGTTTTGGTAAAAAAAAGGCCTGTTTTTATGTAAGCCCTAAATATGCCCCCAAATATTTTCCCACAACATTATGTCATTTTAATTTTTCATTTTAATGCATTACCCTTAAGGAATATATAAAGATAAACCCGTATTCACCTCTTTCAATTTAATTTGCAATAATAAAAATACAGGGCTTTAACCAAAAACAAGATTCTGGCAAAATTCTGGTCTGCGGCTGGCACAGACGCTGCAAACAGCAGCAGCAAGGAGAAATAAATATTGATAATAAGTTGTAAATACTTTTGTAAATACTTACAAAAAGTTAGCATTAGCAGTTAGCATTAGCAGTATGCAGCAAGCCAAAACAAAAACTAAAAAAGGAACATTGATATAGCTGTCTATACCCACATGTTTAGACAGGGCACCCCTTACTAATACTAAATAAACTGAGATACCTGTTAAAAATCAGTGGTGGATGTTTAAAACACTAAAATACGAAGACAAGACACTGTGCAGTCATGCTTCTTCTTTTTCTTGTTATGGCGGTTGACAACATTTAAGTGTATTACCGCCACCGCTGGACTGGACTGTGGAGCAGCAGCAGGCTTGCACCTTCACTCTACATAACATTCTCGGATTGGCTACTTTCATTATCAGTGCAGTTCTCAGAAAAAATCTGTGTTAGACTGAATCCATGACTGTTGATCTGTGTAAAAGTGAGGGGTTACTGTATTATTATTATTATTATTATTATTATTATTATTATTATTAATATTATGATGATGATTATTACTTTAATTTATTTATTTTATTTATTTAATTTTATTATGCCGGCGAGATTGAGATGGGAGCGTGTCAGCATAACAACATTTTATCTCTTAACATTCTAAAACCTATTAAAGCTGTTCAGTCTTATATCACCCTTTCTTAGGGGCAGAGCTTTTTTAGGGTTTTGGGGTTAGCACTTTTTGGGCATGTCATGCTGCCCATTATATAGTCTATAGTAGGGGTAGGCGATATACCGGTAGACTTAATTGCGGTTGAGATCACGTGACGTTGCACGTTAGGTACCGTAATTTCCAGACTATAAGGCGCACTCGACTATAAGCCACAGGTGTATATAAGGGTTCCTGCTACCACGGAGAGGATTGTCAGGACAGAGATGACTATTTGGGAACGCAAGGCATCCCATTTATTAACATTTGAGAAACACTATAAATCTTTCAATCAATCAATCAAAGTTTCACATCTTTGACATGACGAACAGCATTCATGCAGTACACAAATAAAACAGCTGCAGTCATAGTACCGTAGTAGTGCAGTATAACAAAAAACAAAGTTTACAGCGTTTGACGAGGCAATAACGTTAAATGGCTAAATATAGTTAATTTTTAAATGAATTAAAGTGCTTGTCTGAAACACTGCAGTAGGGATGCAGTAACACGGCTGCTTAACAAAATAACCAGCATCTTTTCCGAAAAGTGCCAACACAGTGTTACGTGCCGAGGCACTTCATGTTTGTGTTTTCTTCCAGTCCTTCTCCCTATCAAACTCGCTATAGGCTCCAGAGATGACTCACTATATGCTCTTCTCTTCTCCCAAAGAAAAGACTCGTGGTTGGCTGATCACTTCCGAATTTTCCTGTTGGAGGATCGCTCCAGGATGTCCCGCCTCCAAGCTTGAAGAGGACGTCATTATTAAGCAGTTGGAGGAGGAACATAGAGCGAGGAGAGAGGTGTTGGAGCGTGAGAGGAGTCAGAGGTAGAGTGAGTGTGTGTTGAGCAGAAGCCGTGAGAGTGAGAGCTGTAGTTAGTTTGTATATGTGTTGAGTTAGTGTTAGGAGACATGTGTAGTATAAAAGTATTGTATGGTGTTTGAAGTGTGTGTAAAAAACTGTATGCTTGTTGGCTCGTGTGCGTGAAACTGTAGGAGTTGTACTTTGGTTTGTCAGTAAAGGTGCAGTAACGCGGCCGTTTACTGTATCAAAATAACCAGCCTACTATACAAGAAAAGTCAGTCATTAATCATCGTGTCTCTCTTACTGCATTTGGGCTCACTTGGTTTGTTTTGCTCTCAAAACCTGCCGTGAATTGTCTGTCTCGCTCTTGCGCTTCCTTGATAGCTGTAAAAATCCATAGATAAGCCGCACCGTTGTCTAAGCAGCAGGGTCCAAAGCAAGTGAAAACAGTATGGTTGTTTTTTTACTTAAAGTAATGCTGCAATTCACAGTTTAAATAAAATTACATTGCATAAAACAGTTTTTGTGTTTGAATTTTTATTGATGCATTTCCAGATACAAATTGTTATATTGTGATATATATCGTTATCGTTCTACCATGTTATATCGTCCATCCCTAGTCTATATCATGAGACAATGTCCTGGAGTTCATTTGTGACCTGATCCGGCAAAATTAGTCACAGTGTCCCAAAATTCAAAATTGAGGTATCATTAAAAATAAGCTTTAATATATATATATATTGGTCAAAGCTGTATCTTAAATGGTTGTCAAGTTACAATCGTGTGAATTATGGTCTCGCAGCACCATTTTCCAACTGAAAAAACGAGAAAATCGCATTTAAAGTTTTTATAAATTTTTTGTTGTTATCTTTAACAATCCAAAGCATTCAAAGAGATGCACCCAGTATTCAACAACAACATTTTACTACAGGCATTTAGATACTTAGAAAAATTCATTAAATCAGACTGAAAACACATCACTAGAGCCAAAGAACTTGATTCAGTCTTGCTGGCCAGCAGCAGAGCGCAAATTGGAGACGTCCACTGAGTTTAAGCTTTAGCTGTTTTACATCATTTTGACAATGACATTATACCAAACAGCAATCACACAACAGGACACACTTCACTCTAAAAAATTTGATGATGGTGACCCAAAATACAAATGTTAAACCCGATCTTTGTGAGGAGATACGCTACACTAGAAGAAAAAACGCTAGCATTAGGCTACACAGAACCCTGCTAATCTGTCGAGGGGTGGGCGGGCACAAGGCTGTGAACAGGCTTTCTATTGGCAACTAAAAAGATTTTGTGTACATGATTTAAGCATTTTGATAGGTTTAAAAAGATCAGGGATTGACGTTTAAACACCATACTTAGACAGCTGAGATTGTGACATTTTGGATATTTTTTTGTAAAATTTGAGAGCTACAACTCAGATTAAATAGCCATTTAGGGACATTTTCGCAATTATTTCTATGATGAAACTTTGAGAGATTAATTTTGAAGACCTTTTCTTTCATAAAAGACCAAAAAAGAAAAATTTATATTTTTTATGTTTTTCAACATAATCAGCCCGTATCTCAATAAATATAACGCCAATGTCCAACCCATTATGGCAGATCAGGTCACATTTAAGACCAGTACATCATTTATACTGGTGTATTTAAGACCTGTATAACATTGATACTGGTTCATTTAAGACCAGTATAACATTTACAGCCTCGTAGCTCGGGCAAACACGTCGATATTTGTGTTAAAACAAGTAAAATCAGATTTCTTTTAGCCAAACTGTCACTTCCAGACTGTGAGAAGAATGTATGTATTTGTCTCATCCTCCAGTAGAAACATCAGACTTACAGCTCCAGCAGTGAAGCTAAAGAAGCAAACATGTCATGTCTGATGGTTTATATTTAGGTTTAATGTATTCAAATACATTTCTCTTAACCTACTGATCATTTTCAGACAGATATGCTAAGATGTATCATTAACCTGAGCTTCTTTGATTGTGTGACAGGTGGTTTGTTCTGATCTGTAGAACCATAAACAGAGCTGGGCAGGGAATATCTGACCCGGACTGCGGGTCTGGAGGCGCCTTATTTACTCGTCGTCTTTGTCGACGACAGGCTCGTGGTAAGGTGTGATTATTGGCATCTAATTAGGATCCCTGCCGGGCTGTAAACACGGAGGATTAGCCGAACATAAACACACCCATCACACAATAACCAAACATATCGACTAATAAGGCCCGCTACCTTTCGCCTTCATAATGAGACAAGCGTGTTATTTTTCGCCAATGAGGCTTGACAAATGTATTTTCATTTCGGAGGTGGCGGCGTCCCTTTTCCTCATTAATTTGAGGCATTTCTGCTGTCGTCTCGTCTCTGAAACAGCCCGGCGATTTTATTTCTCCAGCTTCCTGCCGATATTCAGTGTGAGTCTTTGAAAGGTTGCCCACAGATGAATCGCTTGGCACTGGAGTCGCCGTCTCCATTTGCCCTTCCCATTGCCATAGTCCAATTATCTTAGTTTTCATAAAGTGCGGCCGTCTGTGCCGGCTGACGGCCGAGTGATTTGTCGGGCCACATTTGCGGGAGATGCCTCAACTCGGTTCGGGAGAAGACGCAGCAGCACGCGGCGGCGTAACGAGCTCCGGCTTTCTGTGTGTCTGTGTAACGACGTCGTTTAGGGCAGTTCACAGCCGCCTTCATTTAACTTGCGATGTTCTGCACTGGAACTTCACAGCAACTTCTTTTTTTGCCTAAAAAGTTAGTTCATTATTTTATTTAAGTTCCCGTGTAACTTCCAGAGCCCTGTGCTGCTCCTCCATGCTTCATTTACTTTATTAAGCTTTGTCTACACAAGCCTGTAATAGGATGAGCAGAAAGGGGAAAACCTCTGCAAATTCTTCTCGGGAATTAGTGCTCATGCAAGGTCAGGGAAACGCACCGCGAACACGTTCACTTTCTAACGTCGCTGTCTGCGGCCACCATATTAGAAACTCCTGCAGATGGAGGATTAGCTATTAAAGAAAATCCCGTGCCTCCAGTTTATCAAGAACAGTCGGTTTTGGACCACAGAGACATTCTGGATGGTGGATCCACATAAAGTGTTCCCAATAAAGTAGTCAGTGAGTGAAACCACAAGGTGGTGTTTCTAATAAATTGGCTAGTGACCAGAAACACAATGCGAGTGTTTCCAATAAAATGGCCAGTGAGTGTATTAATGGTAGACTGGATGAATCATGTCTATCTATTAGGACTGTAATGATACACTTAATGAACAATTTGTTTGGATTCAGGATAGTGAGTTCATAATTCAATATTCTTACAAAATTCAGAATAATTTAAATGGGAAAAAAATAATGTTCAGTTCTGGCACAGTGATGATACTATATTTGGAAAATGGAGGCATGTGTGTGTGATGTAACACTTATTCTTTACCATGCATATTTTCACGTTTCTGCACTGCAGTATTAGGCTGTTTTGAAGTATTATTATCACACTACAGTCTCTCTCTCACTATCTATCTCTCTCTCTCTCGCCCTATTTCTCTTCTCGCTCCCCTAACACTGGTGTAAATATTCACCCAGTGGGACACAATACGGCCGTTCAGTGAATGTTGAAATAGCCAGTTCATAATTAAACACCTGACTCTGGTGTTTGATGTTACGTAACTGTGCGTAAGATGTAGGAAAAGGGTGAGGAGACGCTCCAGATGTACATTTTTAACTTCCTTGGATGTGTTAACCTTTGATGATACACTTTGCAGGGCAATGTTCTGATTCTCTCCAACCACCAAAGCCCCCATATTCAATGTTTGAGATGTAAACAAAGTTGTACAGTTCAGAGTGTGTTCAGCATGTGTTCAGCATGTGTTTGGTGTATGTTCAGTTTGTTCAATGTGTGTTCGGAATTTGTGTTTAGTGTGTGTTCAGTGTGCGTCCATTGTGTGTTCAGTGTGTGTTCAATGTGTGTTCAATGCGTGCTCGGATTTTGTGTTTAGTGTGTGTTCAGCGTGTGTTTGTTTAATTGTAAAGAGTCTGATTTCTCTCCAGTGTTGGTGAATGGAACCATATGTCTCCAACACAAATTCAACTGTTTTATAGTGTTCACATGGATGTTGGTGATGTAAAATAGTGAATCTGAACTAAATCACTTTTCTTTTGGGACTACTTTACCTCACAACACCCTGCATGTATCCCTCCACCACGAATGGGTTTAGTTTCAGGACCAAAATCTTCTCAGAACTCGTCTCTACCAGAACCATCTGAACTTTCTGTGAGGTGCTTTTAGAGGCAGACGTCTGGTTCCATTCACCCCCACTGTGAACAGACCTGACTTTGTGAGTTTCTCTACACACCAAAACCGCTCTGATTGAATTTATTGACGCATACATTTGGATTGTAAATTGGTTGAGTTCCCATTTGTGAAAGTGAAAGTGTGGCAGTGTTATCACTTATTTTATCCAGCCAGTTATGAATGTAGCAGATATATAAGAAGACGAGTGGGACACATATTGGCACGATGTGTTTACAGTGAGTCCAAGCTGCTGGTAGTTTCTTTGATTTGTGTGTGATGGCTTCTGTTAGTCAGTCCTTCCTTAGGGGTTCAGGACATGTGTTGCTGTATATATATATATATATATGTGTGTGTGTGTGTGTGTGTGTGAGAGAGAGAGAGAGGGAGAGAGAGAGAGAGAGAGAGAGAGAGAGAGAGAGA
>JBBJLR010144875.1:0-15902 GCA_037577145.1 Brachypetersius gabonensis
GTTTATATATATATATACACACACACACATATATGGGCAGATATATGTAGACGTATTTTTGTGACATCACTCAAACAGCTTAGTTGCCACATATGGACTGTAAACTCCTATTAAAAGTATGAGGATATTGATATGCACTCTTTAAAACTGATGTTATTCTGTTACAATTGTCTACACAAGGCAAAAGCAAGTCAACGTACTGTTTGCAAGAACTGTGACCAGACCTGTGCATTAGTCTTAGTTGAACCAGTCATGGAAGCATGCACTCAGCCACTAAGCCCCAACCATTCCGCCCTTTGAGGGCTGGCAGTATATGAAGCAGAACCTCCCCTTTATACCAGCCAGGCTGCCTCTTGTTCACTGAGCGCCAAAATCTCCAGCCTCCAAAGCAGACAGACTCATCATTTAAAGGCCTGAGCTTATTAAGTTGTAGCAAATTTATGGCAAGTGTGCATGGCATCTACAAACAGTGCAGGGACAGGACTGCTCTCTGCTGACTTTGACTTGATTAATTGTCAATATCTGTGGTGCTTCCAAGGAATTAAGTGTTCAGGGGCCTCCTCCATGTTGGCTCCAGCTGGGCCTTACATGGCTGCAGTTGTAGTGAAGCACATACGGTTGCTTGAGTGCCGTGGTCATAATTTGTCCCCATCACTTCTGAAAAAGCTTAATTTTGTCTCCACCACTTTTTGTGCAATGGTGGAATGAAAGAGTCTAAGTCTCTCATATCTGGGAGTCAGGAGTCTCTCCAAATAGTTTTGAATAACGTCACTAAGACCACGCAGACAAGTGTTTTCCATTAAAATGGTCTGTTATTTAAAGTTGTTAAATGATATTAAAGCATGACATGAGTAACGTGTTGTACTGCATCATGACTACATACTACTACACCATACGTCCAAACGTTTGTGGACACCTGCTCTCCAAGTGTTTGTTCTGAAATCAAGGTTATTAATTAAACCTGTAAATACAAATCATATTTAAAATTGATTAAACTTTAATACATGAAACATGTACAAATGTCCCCAGATCCTGCTGGTCTGGGTTTTCTCTCTTTTAGGGATGCAAACAAAAAGCAGTCTGAGTGCTAAGAGCTTTGGAGAACGTTCAGACTGATTTATGATGGCCTGAAGATCATTAAGCTGTTTTATCATCCATTTTAATTGAGCAACCATAACAACCCCATTAAAAGCGGGGGTTTGTCCCTTCTCTGGTATGGTAACAGCCCTCAACTAATCTGGGAAGGCTTTACACTAAATGTTGACACATTGCTGCAAGCATTTGTTTGCATTCAGCAACAAAAAACTAGTGAGATCAGATACTGACGATGGATGCTTAGTTCAGAATCACAAACTCTAGTTTCCAGCTTATCCTAAAGCTATCAGATGGAGCTCCATCACTCCAAAGAACAGAGCAGCCCCAGTGTGCCATTCTTTTGGTAACACTTTTGTATTGAGGTTATACAAGTGTGTTTGCAGTTGAACACATTTATCCGAATTCTGAATCCTTCTGGACAAACAGTGTAGCCGACTGCATTTCAAACAAAACTGTTATTATGGACTTTGCTTGGCCTTCGTGCTTGTTCCCAACACTGTTCGAAACAAAGTTACTATCATGGTAAACTATGTTTCTTCCTCCACACTGAATTCCAGTTTCTGCTAGATAGAGGCTACATGGAACAGCTGACTTGACTGTTGTCTTCTCGTAGAGTTTAGATCTCATGTCATCTGTGATGTATCTCCATAAACAGTCCCAGTCTTCTGGTTTCTAAGCCTGTTCCAGCATACTCCCAGTGATATGCTGCCCTTTTGAGTCCAGGAAATCCCTCCACTCCCTGATTCCCCGTCTCCATGGCCACCCTCAGTGCAACGGGTCCTTAAGCAGGACAGAAGGACTGTCCTAGTTTCAGCCCCAAGCGTCCTGACCCTGCAGTCGACAGAAACAATACATCTCCACCTCGCTGAGCCTTCAGCGTCTGTGATTTAGACCTCACAGCGTGTCCCGAACGTCCCATTCACCCTCCAGAAACAATAATCTGGGATTTTACAAGGAATTCTGATGGAGGTAATGAAATTATGGAGATATGGGTCAGAGAATTAAGTGCGCCGGATTTAGAACAATGAATGAACAATGAACGCTGTCAAGAGCAGCCATACGTAGCCTAATTTTGGGAGAGAAAAACAAGACCGTTTTGAATTTTGTATTTTGGGTATTATAACTGATACTTTCTGCCAATTAAGGCTTTAATACACACTATACTGCAGTCACACACTTCCGGTAAACAACGGCCCCTTGTTGGAGGAAAGACACTGTTGTTTTTATATGCTTTGGAACATTAAATAAATGAGCAGCGACATCAGCACACGCACCGTCCCCACTGCCTCGTGATCGCATTATTCATCCCAAAAAGGTACAGAAGAGACCCAGACAAAGGCACGGCCCAGACAGACACATTCTCACATGCTGCTTGATTTTATTTTATGCACTAATGATGTTACTGTGAAGGAGGCATGTGACTAGGTTTCCACACACACACACACACACACACACACACACACACTCTGCAGCTACTGATAAATAGATTTACTGCTTAAAGCAGGGTGGTGTTTCCACCTACACGCCCTTCGCTTGGTTACTCATCCCCTAAAAACCTGAGCTCATAATTACTAAAAACGTCTCTCTCACCTGCTGGGACAGCGCAGGTCTTAGACAAACGGGCAAAAACCCAAGATCTCTGAACTCTCGGAATAGTCTCCGCCCACAAGTGGGTGTAGAAAATCCAGTGGGAGGCGGCGCACCAAGCGAAAGAATAGCCATGGAAAAACAGAAGACCGCTCAACGCTCCTGTGTGACCTTTCACACATATACAAAATAAATGTTGTATATGTGTGATTTGAAATTGATACAGCATTCAAATTCAGATATTCCTGCAAAAACAAGAACAGACTGAACTGTATTTTGCTATCTTTCAGTAAAGCTTGTCCGGCCCCTCATCAGTGGCTGTGAAAAAGTCATTTGAAGCGGTGAACGATCATTTGTGAGAAGTGAATTGGTTTTGACACCCACTATAGATGTCACATGTCCTTTACTTAGTATATAACTTTAAAAAAGCATCTTTACTGCAAAACTTGTGCCCAGAAATTATCTTGGCAAATTAAAACATATAAAACACAATCAATATAAATCATTATATATCATATAGAGACTTATCAGAATATGAGATTATTCAATTTATTGCTTTTGACATTTTGGATAATTGTATCTACAGAAATCTAATGATTAATGCTAAACTTAAGGTAAATTATCATCCAATGTTTTGAAAAAGGACTTTTGTATTAATTAAAAACAAGTTAGGAATAAGCTAAATAAAAAAACACATAGGAATAAGCTAAATTATCTCATAACAAGAAGACTTTACAGTGCTCATATCTCACACCAACACTTTAAAGAAGCTTTAATGAATCAGCAACTGAAAGGTTCTCAGAATAACCAAAGGTGGTTCATCTATGGCACTGCTGTCAAGAACAGGCTGTTATTAGAGTAAAAGGGCAGGCCGTGCCTCACACTACACTTCCCCTCTTATGGCTCTAGTGTTTATAGAGACGGTTCCTTAGAGACTGTTTCAGCCAGTCGTTTCTTGGTAGGTGTCCAGATTGATGTGTCCTTTCAGTCAATAAATAAAAAGGCTGAACCCTGGATGCTATTGTGCGCAAGCTGTGCTTTCTCAGCATCATCCTCCACACACAACCACACACGTGCAGAGCACAAACTGATAGGCGCGCGCTCCTTTTTTCCAGGAACGCAGGACCACAGCAGTTTATCAAACGGTATTAGTTATGATTCGTCACTGAAGGACCAAGAATGTTGGCCTCCACACTGTGAAACTCTCCAGTCCGACACACACACACACACGTTCTGTTTATGAAAAATGGAGGGAAAGAGATGAGACAGAGAAGTGGGAGAAGCTGTGGATGGGACAGCGAAGACTGTCTGGTTATTTGCAGTGCATGGCTGAGCCCATGGGACGTCCCATCACTGCAGCGGAGGACAAACAGCGCATGCGTGAGGGAGGTCAGAGTCATCGTATTTTCACAGCATCAGACACTGCTGTAAAACCAGCTCCCAACACATTAACAGCACTAACCTCTAAAACAGCCCTTCTGTGACCCCAACCTTCAGTTCCTCTTACAGCTACACAAATGGCTTTTTCACAGTACAGGAGGGATTGTTTGGTTTCTTTAGTTTAGAAATGGAGCAACAAGGTTTACACTGATAACACAAGCACAAGAATTCCCTAGTCTCCCCCCATCTTTTCCATTATTTCTTCATAAAAACGCTCTTAATCTACTCAAACCACATCCAGCTCTTCCTTCAGGTGGTGCAGATTTGTGACTTACTGCAAACTGTAAAATGAAAGCCATTATTCTAAACCAGCCTGGTGTTACCTGAAGTTCTAAACCTCCATGTTTACGATAGCTGTTGCAACAAATGACTATTCTAGATCAGCACTCCTACTCCTGAAGTGGTCAGTAAAAACAGACCCTGTTGTCTCAAAGTTTTGTTCAGTTGTACAGCTCACAGTCAGTCATGCTATGACCAAACCACATCAACAAATCTGTATTGCTAGGATGCAGATTGAGCGACCTGGGAGTTTTGAGGTTGTATGTATAGAAAATATTAGTTTACTATGAGCATTTGCATCATAGCGCAAATTCTAAACTAAAAACAGTCCTGTAATGAATCTCTGCCAAAATAGCAGTTTATGATATTGTGATGTTTGTGGTTCTGTGTTTTTTTGTGAGGTAGAGTGTCTGAGTCTACCTTTAGATTTAGTTTGTAAAGATACATTACAGGATTTGTATCCGTTTTAGATGATACTTAAGGTTTCATGATTAGAAGTGCATTAAAAACACACCCTTAACAATACAACTGTAAGTTTTTATGGTTTAGGGGAAATAGCTGTGAACCTGTACACGTATCAAAGATGGTGATTCAAAAACAACAGAACTGTATTTATCCTAAGGGAAATTCTTTTGTCATGAGACTGGTCAGTGCAAAAGAAGATAAAGAAAGCAAGAGTAAAAAAAGACGATAATAAAAGTGCAACCAAAAAAAATCCAGAAAATAATAAGATAAAATAGCATAACAACATAAAACTGTAACTTGCTGAGTCAGCAGATCAGTAGGGCCAATTGTTTATGAAAAGTGAAAAAAAAGAAAAGTGAGTTTGTGTTTCTGACATAAAATATAATGAATGCAATAAAATGAAGTAGCAGCAGGTAATGGGGAGATGAGATAAATATTCAGTAACGTACAGACTGTATATTTATCATTTTGGAGTAGATATTGAATAAAATACTTTAATATTAATAACTGTATTGGGTCTGAACACACGTGTAAACTGAGTAAACTATTAAAAGGACCATTGAAATATTTTACTTACATACATATTTCAAAATATGCCTTTTTAAATGTATTCTTTATTTGTATTTTAGATTTCCTGAGATGCCCCACGCCACAAACTAACAACAAAAAACCTCTGTTCTGACATGTTTTGAGACACAGAGTGTAAAAAGGTGACCTTCGTGGTGCGATGCCGAGGTCAGTAGCTCTTTCAGAAAAATTGAAAACAATGTGATTCATGTGAAGACTGGTGTATCAAGTCAGATGGTTAAAACCATAAAAATGATTATAATAATAAAGAAAAATGTATTAGAAAACTGCATGTACAAAATTGGGTCCAGGGCCAAAAGTTTAAAGTACAAAGACTAGTTTAAACATGTGGTAAATAAAGTGGAATGTATTTATTAATGTGTAGTTGCACCACCTGACATGTTTTGGGTGGTAAAACTGATGATCCTGTTTTGGTTCCACAATATTAAGAGATTTTAATGTTAGGCCTGATCCTTGTATGATGAACAAACAGCTTCACTCTTCCGGTCTTCATAACTGAATGTACATTTTAACCACCAGGTGAGAGAGATGTGATGGGTTGTTGAGCTGCTGTAGCGAAGTCCTCTTCTAATCTGGCTGAAATGAAGACGCACACAGGTTTCCTACATTGATCTGACTCAGCCAAAGCAATCGAGGCGATCGTATCACAGCCCAGGATGAAGCCACTTCTGTGGGAAATCGTTTCTGTCCTCAGAATAAAGATACTGTCTCTGTGATAACTGTGTCTACAGGATTCAAATCACAGCCTAAACAAGGCTGATGCCAACTTAGAGGAACAATTCACCAAAAAGATCCCATTTACACAGTTTTCATCCACTTACTCCAAACGTCAGCCAAGACACAATCAGTGCCCAAAGTTTACTTCTTTAGTTTTGCAGAATTCGAATCACAATCAGAATGAAAACTTTATTGATCTTGGAGGAAATTGCGTAATTACTTAGCCAGAGCTACATCAAAGACATAATATACACTATATGGACAAAAGAATTGGGACCATCACACCAACAGGGACTTTAATGACACTGAATTTAAAGACTTTAATCTGGAGTTGGTCCCCCTCTGCAGCTATAAGAGCTTCCACTCTTTTGGAGATTCCAAAGATTTTGGAGTTTCTGTGAGAATTTGTGTTCAATCTTTCTATGGAGCGTTAATGAGGTCAGACACTGATGTTGGACGGGAAGGTCTGGATCACAAGTCAAGTTCTTCCACACTGAACTCCTCCAGCCATGTCTTTATGGAGCTCACTTTGTGCACTGGGACACAGTTATGCTGGAACAGAAAAAATTCTTCCCCAAACTTTGTCCACAAAGTTGGAAGCATGGCGTTGTCCAAAATGTCTTGGTCTGCTGAAGTATTAAGACTGACCTTCACTGGAAGTAAGGGACCTAAACCCTGTAAAACAGGTGTGTCCCAATACTTCTGTCTATATAGTGTATATGTTTTAGAATATGCAATATTATAATAATAAATTCACATCATTTAAACCCCATTACCCATCTTCCATTAATATGCACACAGTCCCACTAAATGACTTTAAGAGATTGTTTTTAAATGGACAATGGGGCTGAGGTTTAATGACTCACATCAACATGAATATGAAACGACTGTTTAATATTTTGCTGCACATCAGTGGACCAGTATTTTATTACATTACCACAGACAGACCGACTGACTGATGGATCAGACTGAAGCACTCTATAGGGAGCAGTAAGAGGAATCTGAGTTCATCATGACTTATAATATAGAAATAAAGGAAATAAAGGAATATTAAATACAATATCTGTGTATGTATTGACTGTATTTGTGTCCTGTTATATTGGGCAGCTCTGTAAAAGAACAGGTTGTCATTAAAAAAAGAGAAGCTAAGCTGGGTTAAAGCTTTCAGGGGAAATCCCTTTAACTCAGTATCAGACTTAGGACTGAAAAAAGATTGATATTAAACTTTGTACAATGTACAAAACAGCTTTAATACTCATGGAGCTAATGTGTGTGTGTATGCGTGTAGACATTTAGGTCTTTGTAGGGACCTTGTATTCCCATAATGATACAGAAACAAGAACTTTTGTTGCTCCTTTGGATATTCCCCATGATGAAATGCATGTATTTCTTTGTTTTTATTTATATATTCCTGTTTTACTTAAGTATTTTTATTTTTAAAGGCTAGGGCCAAAGTCATTTTATTTTTTCCCCCGAGGTCCACTTTGATGATGTTTATGTGGGTTGATATGACCATTTTCTTCTCTTCGTCCCTCAGTATTTACAGTGTTTTTTGTTACTGTGCCTAACATATTTAAATATCCTCAATTCTGATTGGCTGTTCTGTATTATCCCTTTCGCAAAAGCAACCCAAAGTGAGAATCTTCTCATAACTTAATGGGCGGAGCTAATCTGTTGTAGGCTGAATAGTTGGGAATAAGTTAATGCATTGGTTTTAGAGACATCACAAAAACAGTTGCTCAAAACTGTCCAGTTTTCCATGATGTGGGCCAAACTACGGGTGTAGGATTGACATTATTTACCTCCAGTAGCTTATATATAGAGAAAAAGCCCACAAAGATAGTTTTACAAGACTTCCTCTGTGTGTGTGTGTGTATGTGTGTGTACTTTCCTAAATACTGTCATCGGGTTCTGTTTCAATACTTGTTCCACACAGTTTTGTGGTGGTTTCATACTACAAGGGTTAACCCTGCACCACCCCTCTGGCCTCAAAGACATCAGTCCTCCAGAAACCCCCCAGTCCCGCAGAAGCCATCTCCCCCTTTTTCCAGGAATGAAAGCGGATCTGCCCGTGTTTGTTTTGCTGTGGATTTGAATGGGAACTGTTCCTGCCTGGGATGGGAGAGACTTTAAAATCTGCAGTGCAGCCACAGGATGTCCTGTGGAGCAGCTGCCCTGCGCTAACAGCTTGACACACCAGCCCCCGTCCAGCCAGGCTTGCTGATCACAAGCTCCACTCTGCATCACAACAGTAATCAGGCACCGACGACTGGGAGCGCCGCAACCACAAACATGCATCTATACAAAGATGCACCTATACTGTTCTTTACATACATATTTTGAAAAGAAAACACTGTGGTCTCTAAAGCACATAATAAAGGAGTGATGTCTAACAACAAATTTTGCTTCAGTATTCCACAGTGAGATCATGACACAAATTCATATATTCTAAACAGCTTACCATTTCATTACAGCTCATCATATCATAATAAGAGCTACTTATTCTAACATAATTCCAAATATGGACATCCAAGTGACACGGGGAGTGAGGCAAGGCGCAGACGCAAGGTTCCCTTCTGATGAGTTTTATTACAAAAAGAACACAAAAAGATATGAGGGCCTAAAACAAACTGTACATAACACAGAGGAAATACGAGATCCAGGTAGCATGAGGGGCTCTGTGATGGTTGACCAGCAACTGAATACTCTTGGAACTTAAATACAAAGCATACAGTCATAAACCAATCATTTAACACAATCACTTAAATTAAACAAACACCAGCTGTGACTAATGCTTGGATATGAGACATTTCAAACACAACAATGGCAGCCTCTACCACGACACAGAGACATGACATAAAGTCTAAATTAGTCATTTTCAAGCAGATCTTACTAATATTTGATGTACTGTACAAATTCAATTACAAAATATGAAGTCAGTTTATTCCCATAAAAACATTCCCATTCACTGAAAATCCTGCTCTTCAATAAAGTGGCACAGACTCGACCGTGTGGTTTAGGACACACTATGACTCGAGTCTGAGACACTTATGTCGCACTTAAGTCGCACAAACAAAGACAAGTGACTTGACTTTAGACTCGCCTTCAACGACTTGGGTGTTGTGACTCGTGAGTCATAACTCGTAAACCATGTTCATTTCATGGAATTATTTATTTATATCTCACACTCTTTCCAACAAACCTTGTTTGCCATAATAGCTTACGGCGATCCGTAGTTATTAGCCGAAAACCGTTCACCACGCCCCTATGTCCCATTACTTTTGTCTAAGGTGATTGGTTTTCAGCTAATACCTCCGGATCTCTGGAGGCTATTATGGCAAAAGAGGAGTCTTTGGAAAGTTGTCACCGAGCTCTATCTAACTGTACAGTTTCACATTTAGAGTGCAAAATATACTTTTCAAATGTAACATTTAGATTTAAGATCATTTAAGGCGAATCCCAAGCTAAGCATACCTTCTAAACATTTAGAGCTCAAAAATCCCACATTTAGAATGCAAAATTTAGATTTAGAGCGCAACATTTCGTTTTTTAACACATTTACCTCTAAAATTGTGTGCAAATTGCGCTAAATGATGAAAAAATGACACCTAAATTTGTTTAGAGGTTTTTACAAACGGCACCATTTAAAGTCGCCGTTTGTAATAGTGCTACATTTAAATCCCACAACATTTAGATTTAGAATATAACATTTACATTGAACATTTAAATGTAACATTAAACATTTACACAGTAAGAAAATGTACAATAACACTGGTTTTTAACAGATTTAGCCCTAAACGTGTAAAAAAAACTGCATGAAAATTGTTCTTAATGATGAAAAAATTACACCTCTAAATTTGTTTTTACAAATGGCACCCCATAGACTTGGACTAAAAACTTGAGACTTGACTTGACATTGCCACTCAAAGTCTTGAGAGTTGGCTTGGACTTGGTAAAAATGACTTGTGGACATCTCTGCTATGACTATGCTATTATTCCAAAGCGTAGCTGAACATTTTGGGCAGCCTTTGTAGACAACAGAAGCGCTCATCTTTTTTTATTTCCACACCTCACAGTAACACAGTAACACACTAAACCGCATCCACGAGTCTGTTCAACGTTCCTAAGTTCACTCACACCACACCTTTACTAAGGAACCTCCACTGGCTCCCTGTGGTGCTCGTGTCAAGTTCAAATCCTTCACTCTTGAAGGCCAAAAACAGACTTGCACCACCATACATTACATCATTGATCAAACAACGTGTCACTTCTCGTCCTCTCAGGGCTTCAAGCACAGCTCGTCTTCATCCTCCGCCGCTCAAGAGAAGAGGGAAACATGCGTCAAGACTCATCTCAGTCTTGTCTCCCCAGTGGTGGAATGAACTCCCTCTTCCGGTCCGATCGGCAGAGTCCTTCACGGTCTTCAAGCGTCGTCTGGACACCCACCTTTTCAAGGAGCACTTTAATGACTAACCATGTCCCTTTCCTACTGCTTACTTATTTCTTAAAAAAAATAAATAAATAAAAATATTTCTTTATGACTTGTGTTCTTTATAGCTTATGTATTGTTGGGCTGGGTGTTGGCCAATCATTACTTGACAGTTGTCGTATAGATGCTCTGACTGCAGTATCTTGGTTAAATAGTTGACTCGGATTTAAGCTGTTTTCCAGGTAAGAAACAGTTGTGGACTTCTTAAGCACTGATGTACGTCGCTCTGAATAAGAGCGTCAGCCAAATGCCGTAAATGTAATGTAAATGCCTCACCTTAAGGCCAGGAAGTGATTTGAGTGGATTAAGAGTATGTATTTTGGGTGGACACTGACTCTAATGTTTGTTAGAAACATTAGCCTTGTGGCTTCAGCACAAAACTGAATAAGCAAAACCTTTTTTGAGAATCAGACCAGTATGTGCGGTTTATAATTAGAGGTCTGTAACCACTGACAATATGTTCTATATACTGAGATTAACGAGCCAGGAATATGGAACAAACACGGCGTGTCGGTATTGTACAGGCAGTGAAACCAGAGCCATGACATCAGACCAAACCAAATCAATAAAGCTGGCAAACAAAACACCTGGGACCAGCTGGACTGGACCGTCCATCACCACACGGGAGATGATGCCATCGTCCTTCTGTGTGTGCTGCTCACCACTATGCCTATATGTTCAATGCAGCATCTGTGGGAAAGTACTGGATTCAATTACACTGCTGCAAAAGCCACAGAGTGCATCCTAATCAATTACTGCACATCCCAGCAGAAAGCGTAAAGCAGAGCCAACACTCTATGAGTGCGTTTGAATTTTATCGGCACATTCTATTAAACATATCGCAAAACTGTAACATTAGAGGAGAAATACATAAAACATGCATTGCCAATTTTACAATTATGAGTCATTTGTTTTTTCAACAGAAAATGTTCACTCAGTTTAAAGGGAAAACAGCAGTTTTATGGGGATTATGGGGTGTTGATATGACAGCAATCATGACAAGAATGTTCAGTACATTGGGACAAAACCTTGTACGTCCGTTGTAATTTTTCAACTACCCATCAACAGTCAATTTTGGAGATTCTGGATTTTGATTTGACAGCATCAACATTCTTGGCTGTGTATCAAATGGCCTTAGTAAAAAAATAAATAATGCAATTCAATATACCCATGAGTGCACAATTCCTTATTGGACAGAGCAGTGCAGTGTTTGGGTGCAGAAGCCATACTTTCGTAATTAAAAATTATTTCGTAATTTTTATAACCTAAAGATATAAAGAGGCCACATAAAGAGGCATTTGACAAAAAGGCCATTTGACATCCTGCACCTAGTTATGATCCTAAAGTATCCAGAAACAGTACAAATGACTGTTGATGATTCCTTGTTCAAATGGCATCAATGCTTGTAGACAAGCCTACACTGGTGTACAGACAGAAAGAGAAGAAGAGAGAGAGAGAAAAAGAGAGAGAGAGAGAGAGAGAGAGAGAGAGAGAGAGAGTTTAGCGTTTAGAGATTAGTAAACTTGGTAGGGATGGACTGTATCTCCATCTTTAATAGTTTCAACGGAACTAAATATTGATTTTTAATAGAGCAAATTTAAAATGTATCATATACATAAAATATACATATTCCAAACTTCTGTTGCCTTTTAGAATTCAATGCACATTCCAGACGATGTTAACTTGTTTACAAATAACGCTGATTTCTGTATCTCGACCGTCTGTTTGCCCTCTTTGCCCTCTTTCTCGATCACAGTTTTGCAGCAGTGATGAATTTTATGTAACTCTGTACTTATGAAGTTTTTATGTGGCCTGACTCTGCAAAAAAAGAAGAGTGAGATGGAGGGGAAAGTGCTCCCCCTTCTATTTTTGACCCCACACAAACAGATCCTTTCTTCTCATAGAGACTAGGAAGCGAGAGAGCTGGCATGAACTGTGGTTTTACAGAGTCCAGTAAATGGGGCCCTGAAGGAGGGGTGGCGAAAGACAGTGAGTGAACATCTTCCCCTTTATTTTCATTTCTATTGATAGCAGAGAATAATAAAACTAGGATTTCTGCAATCAACACATTCTAACACATCGTAATAGCCTCATATAACAAAGTGCTACTATAAAACAAAACATTTTTACAGACAAAACCCTTTAGACATAATATTTTAATTAATGATGCACACAGTGGTGCTACAACAGGATCTCAACCCGACAGAACACACTCCATAAAGAGAGGAAGCCATATGACTTCTTGTTAGGATCCTAACGTGTCCAAAAATAGCATAAACAACTGGATGATTCCTTGTTCAAACAGCATCAATGTACTTAGCTTCTCCTGTTTTAGAAAGAAAGCGAGAGAGACAGAGAGAGAGAGAGAGACAGAGAGAAAGAAACAGAGACAGAGAGAGAGCGAGAGAGACAGAGAGAGAGAGAGAAAGAGAGACAGAGAGAGTGAGAGAGAAAAAGAGAGAGAAACAGAGACAGAGACAGAGCGAGAAAGAGAGAGAGAGAGAGAGAAAGACACAGAGTAAGAGAGAGAGAGAGGCGTGGGGAAGAAAGAGACAGACAGAGAGAGAGAGAGAACACTCTGAAAGGGCTGTGGGTTTGGGAAGCATCTCAATTAAATGTGGTTTCTGCCATTTTCTTATGAACACTTCAGGAAAAGTTGTTAAACCAAAAGCTACACATTCCAATTTACACTGATGCCAAGTGCCAAAAAACGGCTATAGGGACGCCAGCAGAAACAGCAGAGGTTGTTTTTCCTGATTCTGGACCATGCTTTGGTCTAACAGACACGGTTCACACTGATAGACAGTCATTTTCTGAACAGGAACTCAGACTCGGCGTCTGTGACGACTCGTGTCCACTGCACAGTGGGATGCGTGCTAAAATATTTTCGCAGTGCACTATGGGATATATCCTGAAACAGGATGTTACTTCATTGCATTTCCCCGTTTTCTTCTTCTTATCAGTTGTAAAATAGAAGCTGCAGAACTACAGACTTAAAAAAAGATGAACAATAAATCTGTGAAAGAAATAACATGTTTTTGGCATCATTAGCACACAGTTACTCCGTGTGGGACTTGTTTTTCTCTGCTTCATACATTTTAGTCTGTTTTGTGAGACCATTCTTGTGCTAACCTGCACTGACTGACATCTCATCTCTTCATTCAAATACATGCAATAACTACAAGCCTCTCACATTTACATAATAACCTCATAAAACCACTTAATGCACAAAAGCGGAAACACCAAGTACACACACTGATCAGCCATAACACAAGATCTGGGGTATTGGTACATATCATACACATGATTTCTGGGACTACAACACATCAGCAGAGCCTTTAAGTTCTGTAAACTCTAGAGTGGGGTCTCCATGGATTGGACTAGTTTGTCTAGGATGTTCCACAGATGAGACAGAGATCTTGGATTTAAACACCTTGAATTCTTTATAATATTCCTCAAATCATTGCTGAATAGTTTTTGCTGTTTTTCAGCATTATCCTGCTGAAGGACGTCACTTCCATTAAAAAGCATTAATAAAAAAACATTATGAAAAGGCACAAAAATATTAATATTAATAAGCATTTGTGCTACAGTGGCTCTTCTGTTGGATCGGAAAAGACAGGCTAGGCTTCAGTCTCCACACTTGGACCATGATGCACATCTAGAGCACACCGTTACATTCCAGTATTCTGTTTGTCACTTCACTGCTGATGCAACATTTGCACAATTTCTGGATATTAGTATAATGGTCAAATTCTGGATCCAAGAAATTTACAAAAAGCATAATGTTCCTCATTGTTTTTAATTTGAATAAAGACGTAGTATGCTTCATCGCTTGCTCGATACAGTAATATTTCTGGTAATGGAACATTGTTACTGTTCATGTTAGAATATGAAGAATTACTTTAAAAGAGAAAGTCATTAGTCTTCTCTGATCGCATTATTCTAAATTGCAAATTCCTTCTGGTTTAGAGTTCTCTATGCGTCATTTTATTACCTGTAGATATTGTTGCTGGTCCTAAGGTTTTCCTTCCTTGAACCACTTTTAGTAGGTGCTGACTACTGTATTTTTTAAACACCTCACAAGACCTTCTGTTTTGAAGATGCTTTGCCCCAGTCATGTATCTATAACAATAGTCAAAGTTACTAGACAAAGTTACTTAGATTCCTGTGTTTTTCCAGTTTTCTGCTTCCAACAACTCAACTTCAAGAACCCCCTGACAACAGACACTGTAACAAGATGGTCAATGTCATTCACTTTCCTGTCAGTTGTTTTGTTCTGGCTGAACAATGTATTTGCAGTTTCTGCGATCAGAGAAGACTAATGACTTTCTCTTTTAAAGTAATTCTTCATATTCTAACACTGGACATTAACTGCACGAAGAGTAATGGTGTTGCATTACCAGAAATATTACTGTATCGAGCGAGCGATGAAGCATACTAAGTCTTTATTCTAGGGCTGAAACGATTATTCGAGTAACTCAAATGATTCGATTACAAAAAACGTTCGAGGCTAATTCTTTGCCTCGAGGCTTCGTTTAATTCATCACCAAAGTCCACCTGCAGGGGGCGCGTGTGACCCGGGGAACATGCTATCTTTGCCACAGGGAGTAGCGATTTTGCACCGAAGAAGAGCACACAGCTCAGAGCAGGAGATATGAGGTAAAGTCCTGCGCGGGACTATTTTTTTAATCCCGCTCCCGCGGAATTTCTGACAATTCCCGCCCACTCCCGCGGTCATATATGAAAATATATTTTTAAAGTTAAAAAACAATAAATGTTCTGTTATTGCAAGTTAGTGGCGCACACTGGCTGTGAAAAATGAAGAGAGCCACAAAAAGCACTTCGAGACCAGCTCAAAGTCCTCATTCCTGTAGTGGATGGAAAACATGCCGAATATTGCCAACAAGAAAAAATAGGGCGGCAATACTGTTTTTTAGTCTGTAGCAGAAAATTCTTAAAGTGCATCAATTTGCCTAAAAATTTTAATAAAAATTTATCTGTATTTAAACTGTAAACAAGTTTTGACCATTTAATGCTAAAAAAAGTATAATCAATAAATAATCATTAATTCAAATTGATCAGCAACATTTAAACTCAGGAGCACAATAATAATAAAAAGTGCATACAGACAGAGAAAATGACAAAATAGATGTTTTTGTTTTCTTTACTGTAAATAAGGATACAATGTACATCATAAATGTTTCCCAGAAAGGTTGATTAAATGCTTAGTTCTGGAGCC
>JBBJLR010144891.1:0-15902 GCA_037577145.1 Brachypetersius gabonensis
TCACACACACTCACACTCACTCACGCACACACATTCTCTCTCTCTCACACACACACACACACACACACAAACACACACACTTTTATGTTTCTCAGACATTGGGATTTAATACCTCAGTGCCGACAAAATTGTGCGCACCCCCTGCGATCACTAGCGACCCCTAAGGGGGGCCCAGACTGCCCTAGACTAACTCACTTACTGATCCAGACACAGTAAAATCATGATCTAGAACATAAAAACACAACTAAGCCACAGAAAAAGTAAATTGACATAAATATACTGTACTTAACTATACTGCAGAATCAGAGAAAATGACAAAAATAGCCAGTAAAGAATGGCGTAGGTAAGCGAAGTCAACTTCCTCACTCAGCGTTGTAAACTCGAAATGACGTATGTTGAGACTGTCATAACCCGAGGGACCTCTGTAGTTTCAGGTATTAATTATAGGAATGATTATTCATCCATTCATTCATTTTCTGTAACCACTTAATCCTTACTAGTGTGTCCCATTATTGAGATGTTTAGCATGAAAAAATTAACAGGAGAATACATTAACAAGAAATTACAACCCAAACAAAGCCCAAACAGTACATGTTTGGTATCTAAAGTTTGAATGAATGAATGAATGAATGAATGACTGAATGACTGAATGACTGAATGAATGACTGAATGAATGACTGAATGAAAGAATGACTGAATGCATGACTGAATGAATGACTGAATGAATGAATGACTGAATGCATGACTGAATGAATGAATTAATGAATGGCTGAATGAATGGATGAATGAATGACTGAATGAATGAATGACTGACTGAATGACTGACTGAATGAATGACTGAATGAATGAATGAATGACTGAATGACTGAATGAATGACTGAACGAATGACTGAATGGCTGAATGAATGACTGAATGAATGACTGACTAAATGAATGAATGACTGAATGAACGACTGAATGAATGAAGGAATGGCTGAATGGATGAATGAATGAATGAATGAATGAATGATGTATGATACTTTAGTGGTCCAAAGTACTTATCATGTAAGGGCTGTTCACCAAAAGATTCAAAGCACCCTTAGATGTAACGGTGAAGTTCCACAACTTAGTTCTGATCAGATGATTCTGGCATTAGCATTTATTTTATCAGACATGGGTGGCATAGCTTAAATCACAACTCAGATAAAAGTACATTGTTTTGTACACAAGCGTATTGTTAATTCAGTGAATTAGTTAAACAGGAGCAAACCATGATTGAAAACTACAAAAATGTGTTACAGTGCAAACAACGAATCTTAAATCTTGGAAAAACAGATCTTGTTTTTTATATAAATACGTTTTATAAGAACAACTGGTTTGACTGTTTAAGGTAAATATTTTTCTTGCTTTCAGAAAGCTTAAACAAGTGAAACCTTATATTAGCAGATAATGTAGCTTATAGTCTTTCTTATTTTTTTACAATATTTGTTTGCGGTGTAGGAGCTATTCTCTTTAGAAAACTTTGAAATAAGAAGTTAAACCTTCAGAGCCAAAGTTGTCAGATGGAATTTAGATACTAATGACTAACATAGAACAGACTTAAAAGTAGATTCCAGAAAACAGACATAAGTAGAAGTAGCCTAATAAATTCTATAAATCCACCAGCAGTTCTGCTTTATCACAGTTCGGAAGTTCATTAGGATTTTAATAGACTCTGATATTAATAGTCTGACTAAGTTAAAGCTTTAACGTATGGAGCCGATTTCAACAAAAGTGATAAGATTTCCTGTAAACCAGTTCAAGTGAGGGATCAGGAGCTGAGGAAGCTAATGCTTTCCTCAGAGTTTTACCATTACCCCGACTATATCACTGAGAAAAGTGTTTTAAGACTAAGGAAATATAATGTTGTGGATTGTCTCTCAAACGAGTCTTAAAGATTATTGTAACCGTAACCAGGTTCGGGCCGATCGCCCCGGGGATCTTCAGTAGCTGGAACGGTCAATCCAGGTGTGTGTGGTCTTGGGGTATCACTCCTTGGAGAGGGTGTCCTGGAAGAATTTCTCATTACTGGTGTACTATGGAAATATAATGTTGTGGATTGTCTCTCAAACGAGTCTTAAAGATTATTGGTTTTAATGATGATGCTCACTAGAATAATGGGATCTAGTATTGTCCTAGTATTGATACTATTCATTACTTCATTTTATATACTGGTTTATAGATGAATATACAATCATCTGAATTTTTTGTCGTTAAAAGCACATGATTTAGAGATTTTAGTGCAGGTCTACAGCTGATATTTTTTCGGGAATCCCGCGGGACGGGAAACAAAATCACTATTAATATCGTGATTGGGACGGGACTGAAAAAAATGTAAGCGTGAGTGGGCGGGACCAGGAATCGTAATAACACTATGATAACTTTATACAGAAATATACCTTTTAAATAAATAAAATAATTTAGAACTCAATACTAGTCGTCCTGTCTCTTTATGCTCTTCTCCTGTTTGCTTTGGTGTAGTCGGTTAAGTGAATGGCGTGCTCCACACACACCTAACAGTAGGGGGCGATAGTCCCAATAACCAATAAATTCTTGTAGACAACTGATTAAGTTCTACTCAGACTCAGAAATTCAGTGAAAATTATGTGTGTTTATTTAATGTGTGTGTGTGTGTGTGTGTGTGTGTGTGTGTGTGTGTGTGTGTGTGTGTGTGTGTGTGTGTGTGTTGATGATTTGCATAAAATTTTTTTACTGTAACTGACAGATTTTAGCAACAAAAAAACAACAACAACACGGGAGTGGGAGGGACTGGGAGTCATTCTTCTGGGATTGGGGCGGGACGGGATTTTCCCCCAGTTCTTTTATGGGATTGGGACGGGACAGGATTTTTTTGTGGGAGTGGGACGTAGACGTTTGAAAATTCACTCCCGTGTCACCCTCTGGTCTACACCATCGCACAGCACCACCTGTTGGTAAAACCACGGTACATGCAGGACCACACTTGCGTGTGGAAAATTGGAGAATCAATGTTTCTTCTGAAATCAGAGGTATTACTAGTACGTTTAACACCCCAACCCGAACACAAACACTGTACAAATGCCTGTAGTCTTTCTTTTTGTGATGATTGCATTTAATCACAACTAATGTCAATTTATTGCCGTCTGATACTCCAGCTCATGCCGACAGTACTATATTGACCTCCATCACTCCGGATAACACGGGACCTCTGCAACACATTTAAGAGTCGCAGCTCAAAAAGATGTGTTTTAGTTTTATTTTCTGTTTTTTATATATTTTTAATATATATATATTTAGTTAGTCTTTAGGGATATATAGACAGTGAGAGGGTCTGGGAGCTCTGTTTTTCTGCAGACCCACCGTTTCCCGAGAGAAGGTCTCAGATCAACACAATTATCTTGACTGATCTCCTTACTTTGTCAATGAATAGATAATTATGAAAAGGAGGTAAATATTGGGCTACAATGTAAAAATATCTTAGCCGCTCATAAAATCTGAAGAATGGAAAAAGTAAAAAATTAAATAGCAAAAATAAGTGGATCTGGAAAAAAAAATAAGCACTTTTTTGCTTATTTTAAGAAATCTTACTCAATAAATGCTGTTTGTTTGACACACTGTATGCTGATTCTATCTCTCTATCTATCTGTCTATCTGTCTGTCTGTCTGTCTGTCTGTCTATCTATCTATCTATCTATCTATCTATCTATCTATCTATCTATCTATCTATCTATGTATGTATCTTTGTGTGTGTGTGTGTGTGTGTGTGTGTGTGTGTGTGTGTGTGTGTGTGTGTGTAAGGATACACTTTCAAATGACTCAAACTGGAATTTGCTGGTTTAATAATATTTCCTCATGGTCACCTGACCATGGTATACAGGACCAAATTATTTTGCAAGGTACAATAGAGAAAGCTGAAAATAAGCGTTGTTAAACATCAGAGCTGATTTTCACAAACGATCTGTTTGTACACAGCAAAAATTAACATTTTGGTATGTGAGAACATCTTAAATACGATAGATAAATTACTATATCATAATATTATGACATTATTGTAAGAATATATCATTTCTAGACATTCATACTTTTTTAAAGCAGTTTTTTTTATCAGGTGAAAGTGTTTAATCCATTGGCAGATCATTTATTTTATTATTTTTTTAGAAACATTGCAAATAATAAATAATCTACGTACAAGAAGTAGAAGTCTTATAAGAAGGCTGGACAATCTTGTAATATTTTTAAAAGAATCTCATACTGTTAGATATACAGTATTGGCAGAATTTAAGAAGTTTTCACTTACTAGTATATTTTTATGGCTGCAACGTATAACAAGGTGAATCCAAAAAGTGAGAATATTCTGATCTCAGACCTGCAGAAATTAATTTCGAAGGCCTGGTACACTTTAATATAATACCTTTGGCTTTAATCACCTGAACCCATTGATCCTTGATGTTTCAGGTTCTGTGGGGACACTAATCTCATTAACATACACTCGAAATTCTCCATCCAACAGAGCTTCGGACGCGGCGTAACCAGGTTCGGGCCGATCGCCCCGGGGATCTTCAGTAGCTGGAACGGTCAATCCAGGTGTGTGTGGTCTTGGGGTATCACTCCTTGGAGAGGGTGTCCTGGAAGAATTTCTCATTACTGGTGTACCATGGATTGAGACGTCTTTCTGATCCACACATACGTTTAACACAACACCGTCCACTGCAGGAGACGGAGAGACGTAACTACGGCTGGCATCGGGACTTGGTTTGCGAAAGTTTGGTGCATCAGAATCTGTTTCCACACTTGCTGCCGTCTCCATGATAACCAAACCATTTTGCCTCTGGTCATCTGGTGCTTGTCCTTCAAGCATCGCAGCCTCTGCAGGAAGACGGTACCCATTGTTGACATAAGGAGTCCCATAGTGTAAAACCACAAAAATAAAAAAGTGTAGTAAATTTAACCCAAATGACTCTGTTTTGCTATACGATTCTAGTACTTTGAGTTCAGTGAAAATTCACATTTACACAGTTGCACCAACCCCAGATGTAATCTATCATCCAATACATGTTTAGAGTCAACGTTTTGCTTCTTTAGCAACAAGCTAAGCTACAGAACTTTCAATAGTCAATAGTCAACCAACTTTCTATAAACACTAAAAAACCTCTCAGCCCATATCCTGCCCATAAAAGGGTGATACAGAATTGCTGATGAACTGTGAGCAGTAAAACTGAATAAAACGTCACTGCCACAAGGACCTATTTCAAACTAAAACGTTGCCCACGATTATCAGCTACACAACAATGTTTAGTTCAGTTGTATAGCTTACAGTCAAACACACTGGTCACACAGATCCAAGGGTACGTGTCTGTGCCACCTTAATGAAGAACTGAATGTTGTTTGAAGGGCTGAGAGATGTTGTGGGAATAAGGATTTTGGTGACTTATTGTGTTTGTTAGCAATGCTAAGCCTAAAAAACTGAATTTAGACTCCAAACATGTCTTGTTTGATTGACTACTACGGCCATCTCATACACACACAGTTTATGGGAATCTGTGTAAGATCTAAAATAAGTTGTATCCATGTGCATAAATCCCGGGGGCTCGGGGGTCGGGGGGACATGTCCCCCTCCATCCGAGGGTTGTCCCACCTCCAAAAAAATTATAAAAAAATATTGAACTCTCTATTAAGAAAATAATATGTATGTATACCTAAAATAATTGTGTAAGTTAAAAAAAAAAATAACGCAAAAAATGCAGAAACAGTTGAGTTCCCCCTCCCCTTCCTCACAGTGGTTTCGCCCACTGCCTGTTCCCCCTCCCGTTCCTCACAGTGGTTTGGAGTCAGATGTGTGGCTGCGGTTTAATTAATGTGTAACTCCAGTAAGTAGGGTATTGTATTCACTTTAAATAAAGCAATGCTCTTTAATGTAGTTGATGCAGACTCATTCATAAATTAGTTGCTGATTACAGATGCTATTTTCCATGAATCTGCTATATTAGCGATTAAAATATTACTTATCTAGTTAACTTTAGCTTGTTTACAATAGGTTGTTGCATAGTGCACTGCAACTAACACACCATGCATTGTTTTATTTGTGACGACTTGGCATAATGTTAACCTAACATTAACGGCCACAATTAGAATATTGTTTAGCTGTGCATTTACTGAATGAGCACTGTGCTACGTCCGAACTGACTCCACTATATATTTTTTGTATAATCAATTTCTATTTTGTCCTTAAGTGTCTTTATTAATTTTAAATAAAATTTTAAACCTTTTTTTAATTCCTTGTTTTTTATTTTTAGGTACAATTTGACTGTATTATTTGTGTCCTCTTCAAAAATTGCTTATGAGAAATTTTACATTTATTGTCCCCCCTACTGTTAAATGAAATTTACGCCCATGGTTGTATCTCAGTGCTGGTTGTCACAGCTGACAAGCATTCAGCTGTTTTTAAGGTGTTTTAAATATGACATAAATATCAGAGGTTGGATCAGATTTAATAAATTGCATATTCACACACAAACACACACACACACACACGCGCGCGCTCGCGCGCGCGCACACTTTACTTATGTATGCATCATCAAAAAGGAGGAAAGTAAAAACCATACCAGAAATATCTCCTGAAAAAATGAGAAAAAAGCCTGATTTGGATGATTTGGTTTTTCTTACCGGTCCTGTGGGATCTCCTGTCTTGCTGTTTTCTGACTGCTGAATTTCCGTGTATCTGCTGGTCACCTAAAGGAGCATTACATTAATATTTAATTGATGGAAGTTCATATATAAATCTGTGGTGTGACAGTAAATTAATATAATTTAATATAATTTACCTTTGAGCCGCAAGCATCGTGACAGAGCCACCGATATCATCAGCACAAATATGAAAACAGAGGCAGCCGTCCCCCACCACGACCTTCGACAAACATTTTCATTTACATCTGAAAAATGGAAAAAGCTTTAAAGGATATTTTGGTTATAGACATACATATAATATTATGATGCACCCAAGCTATGAAAAACGTGGAATTTTCACAGCACTGCACCACAGTCTCACTATAACAAAATATTATATAACTAGTAAATTCACATTTTCTAAAATGTAATATTCTAACAAATCCAATACATTTTTTGTCAAGAACCCAAGTTTGTCAAGATTTTTAAAAATAAAATTATAATGTTAATTTGATTAGGAATATATGCTCATGTTCTTAAAGAAACATTACTGCATTACTTTAAATGTCCAATCACAGAGCTGACAATAAAGGCTCTTCTGTCTTTAGACTCATTATAACAAACTATAGGACAGTTGCATCTTAACCACTAGGGCCTTTTTCTAAAATTGTCATACATTTTCTACATTATTGTTTTTCCTAAGCATTCCATTTATAATGTTTGTTTGAGAAGACATACCAAAAACAGCCATAATTCATCTGTTAATTCATAAGTCTTTCTTTATCTCTCAGAATTTTTTGTTACTAATATGTTTTAATGGCTTCTTTTTGGACACACCGCATTCAAAAAGCTGTCAGAACTAAAACATTTAACAGATGTTTTGGTCCAAAACGACTTTCATTCCTTAACAACAGGGGGCAGTCTCCCTGGAGCAACTTGGAGTTGAGTTGTAAATGTAAATGATTGTTTATATTACCCTTTGTGCAGTGGAACCATTATACCTTCGCATCATCCCCCCACTTTTCCACAAAGCGATTTGTATGATGGAAACATGTGAGACATGACACACACAAGACTCCACCAAGCCCCGCCCACCCCCACATCCCCTATGCTAACACTATGCTACAGCTATCATCCTGCCCACAAGCTCACCAGTCCATTACAGTCCCCCCCAACAGTGTGTCCCATGCCTCCCCACTTTAAAAATGCTTCCTCTGATAGTACCTTTCACCCGGACTGTAACATTGACACGAGTTTGGACTTGGTGCTTCATCTGGAAGCTTGAGAAGGTGCAGGTGTAGACCCCAGTGTGGCCCAGACTGTCAGGGCTGAGGAGAGTGAGGGAGCCGTTCCCCATGTGGGCCTGCTCTATATCCATCTCAGCCCTGTTCTCCCACGGGCTGGAGCTCCGCCGCGCCCGACTGTCGTAGGTGAAGATGATGATGGGGTCATTGGCCCTAATGAAGGTCCAGGTGAGAGTGAAGTTGTGGCGAGGCTGCGGTACTGTGCAGGGGATGAGAAGTGCAGAGCCCTCCTCCCCAAACAACTCATCTAAGGAAAGAATCCATTTGTGATCAACTGACCTTCGCTAAATTAGTGACAAAGTACACACAGTTTCCCCCATATGTCAGTCAGACAAGACATGTTTGTTTTTTTCTCAAAACCTGTCCCACCCTTTGCTAAACCAAACATAGCTCAACAATCTGAGTGAGGAAACCCATCAGGTATGCGGATACATTATTTAGTGTCACATGCAGCTGATATAAATCATGGGGTTAATTATGAAAGAAGTAATAAAATAAAAGAAGTGATACATTAAAAACAGATGCTTTCTAACCTCAAAATTTCAGAACAAACAAAACCAGAACCTAACAATGGTCTGAGACAGTCTCATCACTAAAGCTCGAAGCGTTCATATTATAGTGTCATATCAAATGTATTTATATATTATTATTAATCCAAAGCCATAGCAAAGGCTCAGTTCCTATGAAACACTGAATGTTTCAGGGTTTCTCAGATAACAGATTTGGTGTAAAGAACTGTATCTGGAACTATATCTTAATATATCTTAATTTTTTCTTTAAGTAAACATTGTTTTCTCCACTGGAAGAGTGTTTTACCGTCTATAAACATTTGCGATTTTGTGGTTTGCAGTGCAGATAACTGGATTTACCATGCAGAGTGTTATCTGTGTCCAGAAATAATTTTTTTGGGGATTTAATCCATTCACCAAGTGAAGCAGGGGGCAGCCAGGAACACAGCACCCAGGGAACGGTGTGTGGGGACGGTATGTTGCTCAAGGGCACCTCAGTGGTGCCAGTAGCAGTCCTGGGATTTGAACCCACAACCTTCTGATCGCAGGGGCAACTCCCTAACCACCAGAACACCCGCTGCCGAGACAGGAACAAATACGTACCTACACTCGTGAAATAAGCTATAAACCTATACTTTATAAATTTTACTCTACCATCTAAACGTAAGAAGTAAACTTGATACTGTTGGATGATCAGCTACATTTGACGACACAGAAACAATGTGGGGGGACTATTGCTGTTGTTGAAAAAAAGAAAATTGTTAAGACGTTTTCGGAAACCTTTAGAAGATTAGGGTTAGGGTTAGTTTTTACTTGGTGAATGTGTTAACGTTTACATTTACATTTACAGCCTTTGATCAGACGCTTTTATCCAAAGCAACTCCCGTTCCCTAACTACAGGGGACAGTCTCTCCCTGGAGCAACCTGGGGTTAAGGGTCTTGCTCAGGAACCCAGTGGTGGTGCTTAAGGTAGGAATCGAACCTATGACCTCTTGGTCCAGAGGCAAGTATCCTACCCACCAGAGAATGAATCTCACACTGTTCACGCATGAGACACTTCCCACGGAATGTCCTTTTGTGTTTGATAATGGGCTGCATAATTGAACTGGAACTTGAACGTGTTCGTTTTTCTCTACACTGGTTCATCATTCCCTGTGCTCCCGTCTCTAATACCTTGCCGTTTCACTGAAGCTGTCCACACCTGTCCCCCGTCGGCAGAGGCCACGGAGCAGAAGTAGGTGTGCTGAGAGACGTTACCCACCACACTGATGGTGCTCTCGATGGTGAAGAGACCCTTGGAGTCGGGTGTGTTGCGGGTGTGGTTGTGGCTGCTGGGGTCGGAGGCTGGCTCGGTGGACCAGAACAGGTGTGGAGCGGGGTAGATGTTCTGGGCCAGGCAGGTGACCGTCTCTGCCGTCAGCTCGATCTTCACCAGCTGGATCACGGCTGGAACGAGGAGCAGTTTATTAGTTGGGTGGAGGTCAGAGATGTTTACTGCTTTCTGTTGAGGTTCAAGTAGATGATTGCTCAGTTGACTTTTCTCATTAAGTTTACACTATTAAAATAAATAGTGCTTGGAGAAAATAATACAAAAAGAATTTATTATACCTTGGAAATGTCAAACTACGCAGCATTCTTACAATATTTTACAACTTCAACAGTGTAAATAGTGATGTTAAGAGTTCAAACATCTTAGCCAGGTATGTGAGTATGTTTTAAACATGTAGTTTTAGTAATAAATTAATGAGCCATTCAATTTAAATGATATTATCTAACAAAAATCATCTGAATATATGACAGGCCTCTGGATTCTGTTTTAATGTGTTGTGAGAATTATGTCAGCTCAATGCAAAATGTTGAATATTCTCGCACATTAAGTTTAAGATGTTGGAGAAGTGGGAAACAAGTCATAAAATATTAAATGTTCCATATATTTCACACAGGCCAATAAATTCAGCAAATAAATTGTAATTGTGAGTTAAAATGTGTTCTCGCTAGAGAATGTGGAAAATATGTCTTTTCTGGTTTGAGGGTTCCCAAACATTTACACATGACTATTAGTAAACTGCACTATTTACTGGAGGAATTGTATAACAAATTATTTATTTTATTTCATCAAGTTATTTTACAATGGCTTGGCCAATCAGATGTTAAACTTTGTTACAAATATTTGAAATTACATGTCAACAAACCTTTCACTCCAAGATTCACAAATGTCTCCTGGTTTCCTTTCCTGGTGCTGGTGTAGCATTTGTAACGGCCTTGGTCCTGAACCTTCACCTTGCGCAACACTAGCGACGCATTGCCCTGAGCGATCTGGGAGTTGAACAGACACGTCCGTCCGCTGAAGTGTTTGTTCTGGAGGCCAAACTGGTCTTTGTTGTAGTAGTAACTGTGCACTGGGGTCTGCTCTTTGTACCAGTGGATCACCACAGCACCCGGGGGCCTGAAGCTGCAGGGCAGGATGCAGTCCTCATGGAACAGGCAGGTCACCTGAGCATCTACAGGCATGCAGAAACATGACAGAGAAGACAGCTAGAATTGTGCTCTGGAGTTTGTTAGATATGAAGTAAAGTGGCCCCTTAAAGTCATGTGTGAAGACACACAGTACACAGTGCGCTGTGCAGAGAAATTCTTTCTCTGCTTTTAACCCTTTTAACCAGTGAAGCAGAGGGCTACAACCAACGAGGGGCTCCCGGGGAGCAGTGTGTGGGGACCTGGAGCCACTTGCAGTTCTGAGACCTATGGCTTTCTGACTGCTGGGATTTGAACCAAAGGCCTTCTTATCATTGGGATTTGAACCCATGACCTGCTGATCGCTGGGGTTTGAACTAGGGCTGCACAATATATTGCAAATGTACCGTCATCGCGATATCAACATGCGCAATATACATATCGCGAAAAAATTATACATGTCGCATTTATTGACTAAACTTCTGTGCTGCTGTTATAGATTGTTCCTTTTGCTATTTTTCTGGCTACGTACTATAATTTAGATTATGTTTGTTTAACATTTAAAATTATAAAAAATATTTTCTTTTTTTTTTCACAATGTTCAATGGTTCAAATGTTTAATTGGAGGCATTAAAATGCTCTGTTTAAGTAAATTCTTAAAAAAAACATGTTTGAATGGAAATATTGCATTTCATTTTTTTCTGCATAGACTAGTCAGTGCCTGGAGTCTTTATCACCAGCAAATCCAAAGCAGAAAAGCATTAACACTATAAAGGCTATGTTTTTACTCACTTATTGCATGTGATATCGCCATGGCAACACTCAACAACATTTTCGCATATTGCATGTTTTACTCATATCGTGCAGCCCTAGTTTGAACCCATGGCCTTCTGATCACTGGTATTTGAACCCACAACCTTCTGATTGCTGGAATGTGAACCTATGACCTTCTGATCATTGGGATTTGATTCTGATTGCAGGACTTAACTCCCTAAGCACCAGGTCACCAGCTAATAATGTGAAATGAGTAACTGCTATGAAAGATACTGACACATGTTTGCTTACAATGATGGTGAAAGGACTCAAGATACACCTCCTGTGCTTCTCCACCATTAATACATTTTTTTACAATCCTTCTATCACAACTATTGTAAAATTTTCCATCAGTCATTAGGTAGTGCATTCATAACTAATTTGTGTAATGATTTTTGTCAGAGGCATTCAGATGTCTGGATAATTTCACCAATGTGAACAAACTAAAGCCCTTTTCAGATCAGACCATCACTGATTTTGTGATATTTATCCAGAGTGATGCTAATTCAAATACCTGGCTTCATTTTGCAAAGGCCTCAGAAATGGTCATATCATTGCTGTTGGAACAAATCTCTAAATGTAAAGAGGAAGAATCTCCACTTATGTTGGATTTATGTTGATTCATAGAACTATTTATGACTGTATTGGAAATAAACTGCAGGTTTTATGTACTCAAAAGATTATTGCAGTTAAGGCTGTCATTATACCAGAATTGACAAAAGTAAGTGTAGCGTCACTATTACAAAAATTTCGGTGTCTAAACACCTTTGTCACATATTACAATAGCACTCATAGTCAAATTACACTTAGATATGATGTTTTCTTACAGATTTTTACAGCATATGGTTTTTGGTTAAAAAGTACTTAAAAACTTTTAGTAACTTTCACCCACACCACAGGTTGTTTTTCTCTAATGCTAATCTTGTAGAGTATGCAGTGAAATATGCACAAGTACATTCTGTGAATGATTTCTACCTATTTTTGCATTTTTCTCAATATAAAAGTCTTCAAATGTCATTAAAGATGTGAAGCCAGACTCCTTACATAAAGAACGTTATGAATTGCAGAATTACAGAAACTGAAATTGCATGTATGAAGAAGCCTAAGGATTAATAAGGTAAGGATATTCACTCTCTTTCGTTCTATTCTGTTTAATAGACGCTCTCTTTAGAAAGGCCTGATCAGTTTTCCTCCAGCGTGGACGGGGATAAATGAGTAACAGGCTGTGATTGCGTCCTCACACCCAGGGCATTAATCTGAGACTAATGGTGTTTCCTACAACACCCGCTCCACTGACCCGTGACTGCATCTCAGTCCACTGTAAAAAAAAAAGCCTAGTTTTGAAAAGCTTGTATTGAAAGAAAGACAAAAAGCCTCTGAAAAGTGTTTTTCTTCTTTTCATTTTTTATCTTCTTTTCATGGTGAATAGAAAACAAGCCGCTATTGCTGTTAAAATTTGCCTATTTTGGGACCAAGACATCAAGTGAACCTCTTACCTTTTGGAGGATGGGTTATGGACGAGCAGGTCCTCAGGAAGATCAGCAGGAAGGCAGCAGACGTCTTTGCGAGCATCATGGCGGGGGAACAGTCACACACTCCATTACTCAGACATCTGTGCCCTCTCTCACTTTTCCACTGCCTCCCTCTTTATTTCTGTCCGAGTCACTTTCTGACCCAAACTGCCTCTGTCACTATTTTGCTTTTGTACTTTTTTTTGTCGCTCTTTCTGACTACTCTGCCAGTTCTCTGTGTGTCTCTTTCTCTCGCTGCTTCTCCCTCTCTGTATGTTCGTGAGAAAGGTAGAGAGTGATCCTTGTGGACACATCAATTAAGTCTGTAAAACTTTAACCTGGGCGAGCATGAGTGGACATAAGGGGAGACGGCTGCGGCCCTGGCCATGTAGTGGACATCATAAAGGAAAGCAATTACAGGGGGGACAAATGCATGTGTCTGGTCATGTTTGTGTTTCGTCCCTTGATTTAATGATTGTACTCGTGCTCTAGAACAGACACAGCAAAAGCTGGATTGTAAATGACTGGAAACATTCCAACCTGCCAGAAAGGAAAATTCTGGAGTCTTCAATCATAAAAGACTTCTCATTACTTCTGTGTTATGGTTCTTTATAGCTTTATGATGTACAAATAACCCTTGATTCTTATCGAGCTAAGCATCTAAAATACCCAACTAAGGAGGAATATTACCTTAAAGGGCCCGTTTCCTACATTTTATTTTTAATTTGTTTTCCCGGGATCCAATGCTCCTTTGTAAAGGCTTGTGTAGAAAGTCCTGTAAGTTATGAGGTGGGGTTCCATGAATCAGACTGGATTGTCCAGCTCGTCCCACAGATGGATCGGACTGAGATCTGGGCAATCTGGAGGCCAAGTCAACACTACGAGTTCGAAAGATGCCATCAGGAAACATCACCATCTTCCAGTAGTGCATCCTGGTGCCTTGTCTTCTCCAGGTTAGCGACACACACTCAGCCATTCACACGATGTAAATAAAACAAGATTCATCAGGAACTTCTTGCTTTCCTCCATGACGGTTCAGTCCTGACACGCTGTAGGCACTTATATATACTGTATAAATGTATATATATATTAGTGGTGCTGCATTAACGTGAGACTCTTATCTGGCGATAAAAAAAATATCGCCATTAATCTATTCACAACGTTGGGTTGGGAGCTGGGTCTGTACTACGCAAGCTATGATGACTTTCACCTTGATATTTTAGCCGGATGTATACCTAGCCGAATTGCACTGTAGTGGGTGAGAACGAGTCTAAACCCAAGTGTATGCCTACTGTGAAACAGGGACGTCACTAGGACGGAAAGACAAGGGGGGCTTAGCCCCAAGGGTTGAAGGAAGGAATTAGCGTGTATAGAGGGCTGAAAACTTTTCACCAAAACTTTCCTTTCACTTAAGGAAACAAGTAAAGTTAAGCAGTGAACAGTTATGGGCACTCATAGTATTGTTCTGTTGAACTGAGTACAAACGGCACTACCAGAGAAATATTGTTAAATATTGTTAAACTCGCTAACAAGCAGCGCCGTGTAGCTTCGCCTGGGTCCTAATGCCCGCCTGCTACCTACAGCAGCTTCAACAGCCAGTACATCATTTTAACTCAATAATTATAGCTAGACTTATTGTTTTTAATTTCAATTCATAGTCATGTTTCTATTTGTAAAGTGCGTATCTGTGCTCAGTGATATCTTGTATGAAATGTTTGCATATATAATTTGAAAATAGTAGTAATAATGACCCCCAAAATAGACCTAACGACGCCCATGCTGTGAAATTACCACATCAAATGTTTGCTTCAGGGAAAGGTTATTTTTAAGAAGCTTCCCAATGGAAACCTCAACAAGACTAAGGTTGTTTGCACCTGCAATGCGGAATTAGTTTACTGTAGGAGATGAGAAACCCGTTCTCATAGACTTACTTTTAGTCATTATTTGGGTAGCACACATATTCTGCCTTTGGCTGAATTCAAATGAGCCATTTTAATCTAGATTAACCTAGATTAATTCCAAGATTACAGTGAGATTAATCTATATTAAAAAAATAATCTATGCCCACCACTAGTGTAAACCCTAAATATGCCCCCAATATGCTCCCAGAACACTTTAATTTCACTTTAAACTCAGTTTAATGCATTGCCCATAAAGAAAATGTAAAGGTAAACCCGTATCTGTACTGTACAGAAAAAAACTCGAGACACCCCATGGGGGAAATTCTGGACTGTGGCGCATCACAGGTTAGCAGCCAATCAGCAGGAAAGAGACATAAATAACATTCTGGGATTGGCTACGTTCAAACCCGTGATGCATCTCGAGTGTTTCTCCTGTTTTTCGTTTTGTTCTTCTTAAAGCTTGTATGTTTATTTCTGTAAATTAAATGAGTTTATTACTGTATTTACCTGCTTATAACAAAGAAAAGGTGCTGCATGAATTCCAGTCCAGTCTCTACAGGGGTAACATCACTATTTACATTCTAGCACTGCGGGACACAGCAGTTCAGTGTAGACTGTACAGTCCAGTCTCTACAGGAGTAACATCACTATTTACATTCTAGCACTGCGGGACACAGCAGTTCAGTGTAAACTGTACAGTCCAGTCTCTACAGGAGTAACATCACTATTTACATTCTAGCACTGCAGGAG
>JBBJLR010144900.1:0-15901 GCA_037577145.1 Brachypetersius gabonensis
ATATATAGTAAAACATAAGATTTTAAATGTTTGTACAGTTATCAATATTAATCGAAGAATGCAGAAGAGTACACGTGTGTCTTGACATCTGTATATCTGGAACCTGAGCAAAGCATTCAACCAGACGAATGGCTTTCTATATCATTTTTACACATTGATCTGCCACCAATACTAATACCATAGGTGGGTTGAGTTAAAAACATTGATGGTGTTTTTAACTCGAGACCTACAATGGCAGGTCTTGTGCTGTATACCAGTGCACAGTGAAGCGAAACAACATTCCTCCAGGACCAGCACAAAACAACACAAGCCTACACAAAGTGCAGACAGGAAAACAAAGACAGAAAAAAAAAGTCTACGAGCTATAAAATACAAAAGAGCGGATGATTCTCTGTTACAGGAACAGGAATGCTGTTTATTACAGATGACAAAAGCAGAGACAGTACTACGTGTGTGTCAAACACTGCAGAGCAGGGTCACCAACCTTTCTGAAACTAAGAGCTGATTCACAGGTACTGAGCCATACGAAGGGCCACCAGTTTGATACGCTAGAACAGGGTTTACCTAAAGTATACCTAAAAGAAACTTCATGTATAATAAACATGTTTTAAAGTCTTTTTTCAAATATAGCCATTTTATATATGACTATATCAATGCAGAAGTGATTAAAGAAGAATAGCAACAAAATAAAATGAAATGTTAGATGCTGCTCCCTGGTGAGTTGTGCTATTTTTTGAACAGGTCCACAGGCTGCTCATGTGGTCGTCAGCGGCACCATGTTGGCTGTAGAGTAATAAAATGTCCAAATGGTCCAAAAAAGTATCAGTTTAATTCAAGTCCAGTCAGGTGAATTTGATCTAATCCATTTTAAGCAAAGCACCTTTATTCCCCAGATAAATATAGTAAAGCATACTGTATACATAATAGTGGCTTGTATTGTGTGTGGGGGCACATGAACATTTTGTCCCACATATTTTGTGTGTATATGCGTGTCTGTGTTGACATATATTGGCTATCTTTCTTGCTATTGTCCTTTTGCCCTTCAGATTCTGGCATTCACGTGTACATATACAGCTCTTCATGTGAATTACAGGTACAGTGGGATGCTTTGCACCTGCACAGAGGTTGCAGAAAGCAAAGCAGCTGAGAGAGCGGTGTCATTTAAAAGCAAAAGTGAAGCCCACAAGGAAATGGTGTGAAGGACTAATTAAACATATCCATCATGGGCTGACTGCTTGTTGCATTGAAGCGAATCAAAATGGCAGGGGGCCATTACTTCTGTGGGACTTTCTTGTAATTGAGAGGTGAAATGTCTTAAAGATGACTCACAGAACAAGACCACACTTGTTTTAAAGTTTGATTATGATTCATTGACCAAATATTTTCCCACATTTACAGACACAATAGTATTTTTTCTAACTTCATGTGACCTGCTGGGGATGGTTTGTACCTTCGTGGGAAGAAATCACATGGTTACGCATGTGAAACACGTAGGTTAGGCCGAAGGTCGCATGTACTACCTTCGAAGGGGTGTAATCACTCTGATCATTTAATTGGCATTTTAATTGGCAATTTGAATCACATTGTGCCAGTATTTCTACCATATTTTTGAGTCAAACTTTATGTAGGCTTTTACTGGGTTTCACTGCAAAAGATAAAATAATGTAAGTCTTTATTCGTCCCACAAGAGGGGCATTTCCCTTTTGTTACAGCAGAAAGTGAACAGTGTAAAACTAAGAGCAGCAAAAAAAACAATAGAATGGAGCTATACAACACAACGGTATAGAGTAAGAGAGTATACTATACAAATAATAAAAAGCTATCAATACAGACATCTGGGTAGCATATTTATATATAAACCTATGTAAGAATGTGTATGTCTGTACTCATTGAATAGCAGAATGTCTTGACAAAAACAGCTAGCAACAGTAAAAGTAAAAAAAAAAAAACAGCAACAGTGAACCAGACAGCTGTACATTGCTTGCAGTAATATCTTACCAGTAATATGAACATTACACCAGATGTTGTACCCCAAAATATTGCACACCAGAGAGAACCTCCTACGGCATCTATACGTTGTGCACATGTTGTACATGAGAGAAATATTGCACACCAGTGAAAAGCACAGCAGCTATATGTCAGCTGCTGTGTCAAACCAGTTTATATCTTCCCGTTTGCAGTCTATGAACATGCATGGAAATCCTAAAAATAAATCCTCCCTACTGAAAGCCTGGGAAATTTGATGATTGAACTGCTTGAATGTAAATTCTGGCAAGCATGTGTGATCGTGTCAATGAAGCATCAGTTTCCACGATTTACTGTGCAATCAAATTTGCATATGTTTCCACTCACCCCTGATGTGTTCGATCAGCGTGTTTTTCTTCTTCACTTTAAACCTGATTACAAGGGAATTGTTGCTAACGCCAAGTCAGTGGACATAATAAATACATGGCATAACTGCTAACTTCTCTCAACCTGCTCAAACCACATTCAACAAAGGCTGGTCATTGTTGTTTAGAACATAGTATCAATCTATGGTGAGATATAACAGTAAACAAAACGTAACTATGTAGTTTAATGCTGGTGGCAACTGCTCTAAACAGTATGTGCTGTGAAATTCTACACCCGTTCCCATGCATGTCTGGAAGCTACTGATTATATTCAGGTTGAACCCATTGTGAGAAGTTTTGGGCAAATATTTAGGAAGGAGATTTGACTTGGATGACTTTTGCTTTCTTGTGTTTGTCATGGGCAGCTGGTGACCTGGTAGTCGGGGAGTTGCCCCTGCGATCAGAATGTTGTGGGTTTGAATATCAGCACTGCTAGTGGCACCACTGAGGTATCCTTGACCAAGGTACCATCCCCACACACTGCTCACCGGGTGCTCTTCACTTGGGTGAATGAGTTAAATGCAGAGAAAGAATGTCATACTGTTGACACTGTGCTGTGGTGTGTACCCGTATGACATTATACACTTTACCTGTTTTAGGTACTTTGTGGTGGCGTAGAATTGCTAAACCATTCCATTAAACATCCAAAAATGTTTTCCATCTCATTCCTTGAGAGGAATTGCTGTCTAAAATGTGTGTAAATGTTGCAGAAAGAAGAAAAATGGTCTAAGGTCTATAAACATGGTTTTCTCTTGGTTGTTTGTCCTGTTCCACTCATTTCCCAGAGCAGGGGCAAATGTCCTGGGATGGGCCTTGTCAGTACGATGTGTTTTTTTTTTCTTTACCTCCTTGACCCGTGATGAATGTACCATGTTCTGAAGTGTTACTTGGCCTGTCAGGTTCAGCAGGGCTTACTGAAGTGCACCCATTACTGACCTGCTTCCTCATACGTCCCAATAGATGGACCAAAACGACTCACTGTTTTCTTCAGCCACGGTGCACATACACTCTGTCTTCACTTGTTTGTGCTTGCTTTTTTAAAACTTCTTTCACAGTTATCTTTGGCATTGTAGGCATTTGTGCAGCTGTCAGTCAGGCTTTAGGTTACCGGTAGAAAGTGTCTTCTGCCTAGATATCAATTATTCTTTTTTGCTCTGAGATATGGGTTGTGGCTGCTGTGGTGCAGGTCTGCATTCGAGGCCTGTCTGGATCTGAGTTGTTGAAACACTTTGGTGCACGGTGTGGACTAAAGTGGTTAGAGTCAGATGAAAAAATGCTGAAGAAGCGCTGACCTCTTAAAGCACCTCGACTGACTTTCAAATTTAGTCAGTCAGTTCGCCATATTCTCCTTCACAGCTTCAGAACAGAGATCACACAGAGTGACAGGGCAGAATGCACAATTTGACTGGAACAGAAAAAAGTGCTGGTGTTGGGCCGGCGCAGAATCCCGTCAGCAAAATCCCCCTAACCCCTCCAAGAACATCAGCAAGAGCATCCTGGTGCCATCACTTCCACAAATAAATTGGGATGCATACTCTACTACTCGCGCGATATAAAAGAAATCTCACAGAACCTTCTTCCATTGCTCCAAGGGCCGGTGCTCTCATCCAATGGTGGACTCTGACCAGTTTGCAACTATGAAGCACCATCTATAGGATGTTACACTGTGTGTTGTGACATAACCCTCCTATAGCCAGCATTAAAAACTCCAATTATCCCAGGATAGGGCTTGTCAGTAAGATGTATTGGGTGCATGATCTTTTCTTTATTTACTGTTTAACCAGTGAGATTTTTAGGCTGTCAGGTTCAATGTTCAATGGGGCACTATGAGCGGTCTGCAGCTATGAAGCAATCACACATAGCAGGATGTGTTGCACTATGGTTTATCCTATAACCAGCATCAAACCTAGACACGCTCAGTTGAAGCTCAGAATCAAAATGTTGGCGCTCAGCTTCAATAAAGCTCTAATAAAGTGCAAGTCATCCAAACTTATTTCATGGACACAGTCTGCAGCTACGCAGCTTCATACATAATAGGATGTGTGTGACTCTACAACTTCTGTCTCTGTCACACATCCACACAATAATCCGTGCCTGTTCCTACTTTGTTACGGAATTTCTTACTGGGTTTAAATAACTAGTATTATGTGTACGACTATGTGCATTGTTTTGCTATGATGTGTAACAGTCTACCACGTGCAATATAAATGTTCTGATCACGGGATAAACGTTATGTGCAATAGCCTCATCATGCGCGGCATCATGTGTAGTTTTCTTAATGGCTGCTGCATCACTTCATTATGTGCAATAGTCTCATCATGTGTATATCACTAGTTATGCCTAGTGGTTAGGGAGTTGCCCCTGCAATCAGAAGGTTGTGGGTTCAAATCCCAAAAACTGCTAGTGGGACCTCTGAGGATGTTTTGAGCAAGGTACCGTCCCCATACACTGCTGCTCGGGCAGTGTGTTCCTGGCTGCCCGCTGCTTCACTTTGTGAACGCGTTAAATGCAGAGAAGAATTCTTTGCTGTTCACACTGTGTGCTGTGGTGTGTTCATGTGTGACAGAATGGTCATCTTAGTATTTATACCCTCAAATATACATTTGAGTGTATTTTGTAGTGTATTTCATCTAGTTTTTATACTACAGATGTTTTATCAAATTTATATAGACTTCATTTGTATTGTTCTTGTCTCTGTGTGTCTGTGCAGTCATAAGCAATTTCTCCGGAATGAATAAAGGTTTCTGATTCTGATTTTTGCTTTCTCAGACCATAACACCCACAGTTTAGAAAGATAATCAGCATTTTTTCATTTCTTCTGAAAGTAGTCATACTGTTTCGGCTCATCAGTGTATTGTGCTGGTGTCTGCATTTACCTGTTTCATCGTAGAAATCACACATTTTTATACAAACTGCTCAATTATGATTTAATACAAATGTTTTTGCATTACTTGATGTTGCCTTGACTGAAGAAAATGAAGAACTGAGTTGCCATGATGATGTGAAATTTAAGAAAGAAATTACTCCAGTTTTTCACCAACTGTCAGAAATGTGGAGATTATTATTCACTTTATTTTCATATAGTGGATGATGAATATTTTACATTATTTTCAGTTGATTATGTGGCAAAAATGTGTTGTTTACTCAGATGTCAGTCTGTCACCTCTTATAATAGTTAAATCCTAGAAAATATTTGTGTTTTGCAGTGTTTTGTGGTCACTAAGCTCTTTTATTGACTCCTATACAGTGCATTGACAAGTTGTAGTGAATGTTATCTGATAAATAAATATAGACATTATTAGCACAGTAAATATATGACTTCTGCTAGATAGCTAGTTATGTATTGCACTGGTAGTCCAGTATTTTTGAACATACTACCAACAGTGTTCTTTAACATCAGCTTTGTCTGCTCATCTGAAGGAACTCTATCACTGGCACCTTTTGTAAAAATGCATAAATATGGTTTGAAAAAATGTCTTTGTGGCGAATCTCAAACCTTCAGTTCAATCTTACACAATAGTTAGAAAAACAAAGTACAGTTTTAAGAAGATTGGACAATACATGGTGTGCAGTTCTGTGGTCGAAGTCCTTTCTTCAGCCTGATTTCTTTGGAGTAAGTCAGAGGTCTACGTTTTCATGAGCAGAGTTTAATTTGTCATTGAATCATTTCATGTGGATTTGGACAGAGGTTAGTCATATGGTGTATTCGACAAATTCAGACATTTTTCTGTTTAAAAAGTTTTGCTACTTCTTGGAGGCCTTGATGCAATATATCCTAATAATACCTCCAGAACATTTAGAGGAAACTGTGAAAACACCACCGATGATTCACCATGCCTGACAGTGGGGGTGGGGCACATTTTCAGATCAACTGTCCTTGTCCTCTCATAAATAAAAGTTTTATTTCACTTTCTAAATGTATTCTCTCGTCTTTGCTATGATGGTGCATGGTAACGGAATTTTGACTTTTGTCACCCCAGTCAAGTAAGATGTAATGGATGATTGCGTCAGAGATTCACAATTTGATGGACTAAAAGAAAAATATAAATATGAACATCTTTTTCAAAAAACAAAAATGTCTAGGGGTGCCAATAACTGTGACACAAGCTTTTGTTAGACTCAGTGTTAGATTTTTTTTGTCTCTCAGTCTGAATTGATTGAATTTTGTCAGACAAACCACTTTTCCAGAGGGTGCCAGCAATTGTTAAGATGGCTATTAACTATTATTTTTCTCTTACTTGAGTTTTAATAATTTATCTTACTTGAGTTTTAATTTATTACTGATTATTGAGCTGTCAGGAAATACTTTATGTATTTCAAAAAGTTACAGGCTTTGGGAACATTATTTGCAACTGTGGAAAAGATACAAAAAATGATACCTAAGAGAAAGTCATCCATTTTATGGGCACTTGGACTAATCTGCAGCGATGAACTTGCATACATAAAAGAATGTTTTGCATTCATAGACCCTGACATGCACAGCGAGATAATTTGTGTTTGTCACATCGTCTGGGAGTAGCCATTATGTTTTGACTCTGTGTAATGGGTTGTTGTCGGCATTTACCAGTTTCCCAGTAGTCTCACAGTTTCCCAGTAGTCTCACAGTTTCACAGTAGTAAATTTGTCCAGTAAAAATGAAAATGTTATTAGAAAAAGTGTATTTAGACATTGTAAATATTCAGCTTAGGGAATGTAATTCAGTGATTAAGTACAGATCTTCCAAACTGGTACCTAAGCATTTTAATGAAATACAACCACAAATACTTTGCTGAGGTGGCTCAACATGGTTCTAGTAGTACGTTTTATTTTCCTCATACCATGAACTCATTATCCAAATAATTAAATAATAAAAGTTGTTGACTCTTCCAATCACTGTATTATTCCTGAAATGGAATTTGTTCCATGTTACATAACAAGCAGTTTTTGTTTGTTTTCTATATACTATATGCATGTTTATATTTATGCACACACAAACACACACATGTGTGTGTGTGTGTGTACAGATTACATTCCAAGTACATGTGCATGTAATGAAAAACCACATTGTTGACAATTTAAATGCCTATTTTCATAAACCCTAAAAATACCCCTAAATATGCTCCAGAACACTAAAATTCCATTTAAAACTCATTACCCTTAAACAAAATGTAAAGATAAACCCGTACCGGTACTGTACAGTTTACACTGAACTCCAGCAGTACTAGAATGTACATATCAATGTTACCCCTGTATAGACTGTACTGAATGTGCGTTTTTTCTTTGGTATCCTTTTTTAGTGGCATAAGCAGTTAAACACAGTAATAAATTCATTGAATTTACAGTAATAAAAATGCAGGGCTTTAAGAAGAACAAAGACGCGAGAACACTGGAGACGCTCCAAAGGAGAAATTCTGTGCATCACCAAGGAAAAATAAACAACATGCTCAGATTGGCTACTTTCAAACCTCCCACCTCTGAGTACAGCGAGAGAGGCGTCACAGATCAGCAGCCAATCAGCAGCAAGGAGAAATAAATAGCTTTCTCAGATTGGCTACAGCAGTATTTCACCATCCGAAAATGCACTTTCTTTGTGTTTCTCTCCACAATGTTTTTTTATTTGGAAATGTAGTTGAATTTGTGTTAATGTTTCTGTGAATAAATTATTACAATTTATTTTTGTCTAATTGAGCACAAATATCCATCCATATATATGTTTTGCCACAAAAGAAGCTGTGACGCCTGGGCCTCGTCCGCCACGTCCCCTCGTCCTCGTGCAGGGTTTATGTTAGGGCACGGTGCTTAGTAACTCAGCACTAGGACGAGGGGGCATGGGGGATGAGGCCCAGACTTCACAAAAGCAAAAATCCATAATTCCACAGATGCAGAATTAACTGTGTGGAACTATATGCATCATCACAAATTTCCTACTGCTTTTGCATAAAGACTAGACATAATCTGATGTTCTCCAAATATTTAACTGAGAAGACCGCCTATGAAGTGGACCAGAACAGTGCTCAATGACCCCTGTACGTTTAAACAGACGAACATTGTGGAACTTTCCCATTGCAGTGAAAAGTCATTCCATTTGTGGATGTGTCTGTTTGATGAATGGAAAATGTCAGTACTTAGAACCGTGAGAAACTGTGTATAGTGAACACTTGTCAAGGCCAGTATTGTGTAAAATGTCAGCTGCTGGTATTTCTCTCTTTTTCTGTGTGGAAGCTTATTTGTTAGTGGTCATATATTAATATAGCAAAATATTGTATCTATAAAGTGGTAATAAAAGAAAAAGTGGGTTTTTAAATATTCTTATGGTTATAATACCTGGTGCTTGATATTTTATACTACATTCATGATGAAGAGGTACTTGCAGGACTTAGTCTTTAAAGAAAAGGTGTTTTTTTTTCTTCCAGATTTACTGCTATTTTACCATAAAAGCTACACGCAAAGAAGACATGGAATGGTCATTGGTCAGTCCTGTCAGACATAACACTATTGCCGATCAGTGTTCTCCTCCAAGCGTGTTGAGCTGTGTAATGATGTTCGTTTGAAAAGATGTGGTTGCGCTTTATGGAACCACATTCTAGCCTTCACCCTTCCAGTATTCGTGGTATTGTGTGATTGGGAGAGTCCTAGCTAGTCCAAAAACTGTAGACATCTGAAAAAAGTAGTTTTAACTTCCGTTGGAAACGTGTGTGTTTACGTTATAGCTGTAGGGCACGCTGTTTCCTATCTCCACCACTATGGAGAAATCTGTTCTGGATAGATTCTCTACAATGAAACATTTCATACCCAAGCACTCTGAATGACTTTGTTGACATCCCAATGAGTGCCTTTACATGCGCAACATGATTGGATAACTTTAGAAATCAGAAAGTCAATAATGCATTTACCAGCATCGTATTGGTCTGAAAAGATGATTCTGAGTCTCTAAGTAGCCAGATGTTTGATAAACTCAGAATGTGCTCATTTACTGTTTCACAGCAACTTCCCATCATGTACCTCGAGGCCCGCTGTTCTACGTCTTCTGAATCCGTTGCAGTTGCATGTCGGACCTGTTCTGCCCTGAAATGCACTCGTTGATGGTACCAGTTTTAGTGAACTGTCCTTACACTGGAGTAGCATCAAGGCAGGTTTTGCATGGCCCTGCACTCGCATGCTATTTGGGCCCGGTTGGTATTTGTGTGGTAGTTGGCTCTGAATTGCCAACTGTTTTTTTTTACTGTTTCCAGGAAAGTACAGATTTATATGGGCCAGAAAAAGAGCTAAAATCTAGGTCTTTTTTACAGTCCCAGCACTGCTTTAATCTGTTCTTGGGAAATTGGTCACTTGAGTAATTGCTGCTGAAAGCTGATAATGATCACGTTATTGATGTGCATGTAAACATGATAAATGGCTAAATTATACAACGTTTTGGGACACTTGGTGGAATTCCAAGCAGCATGGTGCTGTCAACTCACAGCAATAAGGTCCTGTGAGTTGTGGCTCAGGGCCCTTTCTATGTGGAGTTTGCATGCCCTTTCTGTCTCTGGGTGGCTCACAGCCAGGTACTCTGGTTTCTTCCCACGTCTCAGAGACCTGTTTATCCAGGGTGTTTCTGTGACTGTGTGTCCGTATGCATATGTTTGACGTATTCCTGTAGTATTGTAGTATTTTAGCATCCAACTAGTCACAGAGAAGGAGGAGACTGTTGATTACAGCAGTGTTTTTATTCTTTTCTTCATTAAATAAGATGTGACTCAGGTGATCACTAATCAGTACCTCATAAAGCAGAATGAGGTGATTGTGTAGGAATTTAACAGACACTGGCATAGAATGGTTGGCAAACAAAGTAAATTGCAGTTATATATGATTAGTTCAGCATTTTTTAGACAACAGAGGTTATTGTCCTTTTATTCCAATAATTCTATCAGTTGCCAGTATTGAACCTTAAATAATAACAATGATTATTTTTTGTTACCATAACTGCACATTTTTTTTTGCACATACAAACATCTCTGAAATTTGAATTATATAACTGGATATAGTCTTTTTCTCTCTGATGGTGTAATGGGGAGTGCTTCCCTCTTTGACAATAAAAGAACATTAAGGAAATGGATCCCCACCCTCTACTGAAACACACACACACACACACACACACACACACACACACACACACACACTTTGTTTGTGCTCACTGTGTTGCTTTTGCTTTACTGTTGTTGTGTACTCAAGGTCATGTTCACAGCCTAAAGTTCTACTACAGATTGTTGTGACTGTTGTTTTTAGGTCATGTTGCTAATACCAGTTCTTTATCATGTGTTATTGTGTGTTTATGAGCTTCTCCATGCCTGAAACATCTGAGCTCATGTCATGTGTTTCCCCAACATTTTCCAAAAAGAATGACATTTGTCATGTAGGAGCACAGAAAGCGAGAATATGCCTCCATATCCTGCTTTTGCTGAGCAATGAGAACCTTTTACTAACCCTGAGTCAGTGCCAAAGTTCAGAGGATCGATTTCCTACAGCCATGCAACCATGTTGCAATAAAAAGCAAAAGTAAAGGGCCATACACGTAACTCTATTCTACCATGACTATGGAAAAATGCTTTCCGCGTTCACAGGCAGAGAATAAAAAAGAAACTGAAAAGAATATGTTACTGTAAAATGCACTTTGAGGGCGGGTGCATGCAGAATGGGACACACCTACAACAGCTTCAGATTTAGAGCTGTACTACACCATCTTGTGGTGGATAGTCACTGACCTATTCTACCATGCTCTGGAAGAACAAGTGGCTTCTGGTAGTATATTTTTATTCCCTTTATTTTTATTAATTCCTTATTTAATATTCACAGGTGTTATATTGTACTGGAACTGCCAGTTTAGTGACATGCAGTAATTGCCATATTCATTTTTGGTGTCTCTCAGTCCAAAACAAACATTCAACTGAACGGCTTTGATTTGTTGTTAAGGACTGCTGACAAATGTTCTCCTCATTGCTAAATAAAAATATTGCTTTTTACAGCATAATTTTAAAGGAAATAACAGTACATCTAAATAAGAGAAATGATGCAGAGTTGAATAATTCCAAGAAAATAAATATCTTGTTCACTTTCAAAGAAAAGGGCAATAGTTACCTTTGACAAATGTCTATATGTAACTGTGTATGTGTGTGTGTGTATTATTTATGTACATATATAGACATATATGTTGATTTTATATGTGAGAGTAAGCATGTTCTGCATTTTTTTATTGTGGCAAATCCATGGACTGGAGGTAGCTCAGTGGGCAGTATTCTTGCCTCCAGATCAAGAGATCATGGTTTCGAATCCTACCTTCAGCACCACCACTGGGTTCCTGAGCAAGACCCTTAACCCCAGGTTGCTCCAGGGAGACTGCCCCATGTAGTTAGGGAAGTTAGGGAATGAAAGTCGCTTTGGATAAAAGCGTCTGCTAAATGCCGTAAATGTAAATGGGCTAGATGCTCCAGGATGTCCTACAGATGGATTTAGAGCTGGGGAATTTGGAGGCCAAGTCAAAACTGAATACTGTTGGGTCTGCATGAAGGGTCTGCAACAATGTTTAGTTAGGTGATACCATCCACATGGTTTACCAGCAGAATTTTTCTCGGAGGATCACACTGCGTGTGTGTACATGCTACAATAAAAAGAACTGACAGGGGAAATGAATAACATTGATTATCTTGTTGCAGGGGTTGAGTCCATGCCTCGACGAGTCAGAGCAATTTTGGTGGCATGACAGGGACTTACACAATATTAGGTGGTAGCTTGTGGTTTTACTACTAGTGCTAATTTGTGTGTGTGTGTGTGTGTGTGTGTGTGTGTGTGTGTGTGTGTGTATTCTATGTTAACATAGCTTGCACTGACCTGTTTCTTTAGTTCTACTGGTAGTTATAACTGTTACTGCAGTGTGTCTGAATTAAATATATACAGTATCCCCCCCGCTTATCACAGGGTCACTTTCCAAGAGCCCCTGTGTATAGTGAAAAAACACATTGTTGTGTAAAAAAAAAAATTAATGTAAACCCTAAGTATGCCCTCAAATATGCTCCCAAAACACTTTAATTTCACTTTAAACTCATTAGCCTTAAAGAAAATGTAAAGGTAAACCGTATCCGTATTGTACACTGAACTCCTGCAGTGCTAGAATGTAAATACCGATATTACTGCTGTATAGACTGTACTGTGATTCCAGCACATGTGTTTTCTTTGATGTATGCTGTCATTTTCATTGGCATAAGCAGTTAAATACAGTAATGGATGCATTTTATTTACAGTAATGAAATGACAGGGCTTTAAGAAGAACAAAATGAAAAACATGAGAACACTCGAGACTCTCCACGGGGGAAATTCTGGGGAGCAGCCAGTCAGCAGCAAAGAGAAATAAATAGCTGTTGGAAAAATTTTTATCCTTACTAAGTTTCACCCATTATTTATACACACACAGTATCCTTATATGGCCTTTCAGTCTCACAAATGTGTGTGATTGAGTTAAGAGTGAGCTTTTGAAAAATGAACAAAGCAACTATACAATATATGTATCCCCTGGGGAGGCCTGTTTCCTGATAACCTAGAATACACAAAAGGAAAGTGTAGTTCTGGGGGAATCCTTTCATCTTTGTCCACAGAGGCCCCTAGAGGATGCCAGATGTTGAGGAAGGACAAGGCGACTCTGGGAATGGAGAAGACGGAATCCTCCCTTATATATTAACACATGCTTTGAATATTAGATTGATTAAAGACATTGTTTCGAGGTTATTGAGAATTTGAACAACTAATCTGGAAAACCGTGGTCTGACTGTTGTGACTTGTTCCATTGCTGCAAAATATAAATACACTTTTGATGAGGATATCTGCCATTTCTGTGCATGTGTTCCACAAATAAGTGGGGGGTTACTGTATTATTATTTTGGTTGTGTCCTTTTATATGGACTTTTCCTCACCATTGAACTTTTCTCCCATGTCCTTTACTCCCCTTAGACCTTCACTTACATTTACATTTACAGCATTTAGCCAACGCTTTTTTCCAAAACGACTTCCATTTCCATTTCCATTTTATCCATAGGCCTCCACCACCTTCAGTGAAAGAGGGTAAAATGCTCACTGTATCAGAACAGTGAGTAATATGATAACCACACACACAGCTCTATCGTTATCCAAGACAAGTCTTCACCAGTCACATTTTGCCCAATCACATGATTACAGGTGTTCAAAGGTCAATTCAAAGCCAACATTATTAATGTCCAGACAGACGGCACACATGGATACCCACCGACAGTATGAGTATACTGGATGATACAGTCATCAGAAGATAATGAAAACTCTAAAGTCATGAACTATTTGGCTTGCTAGACAGAATCTGAAGTGCTAAGTGATCTCATCCTTTCAGTTGAAACGTGATACCAGAATAAAAGCTTCTGCTGAAGCTCAGCAAAGCATATCTCGTTTAAGAGCAGCAGGAGATTGCTTTAGGGAAACGTCTCTGCTTGGTTGGAAGAGATTCGCATTGCTATATCTTTTCTATTTTTTTTGTCAACTGACAGTCAACGAAGCATGTCTGGTTTTGCATGCCTGTCTCTCAAAGATGCTTTCCATGTAATTTCCACGGAATTCCGCCTTCGATAAGATTTTTTCCAAATGTGCGTTCCCGATAAATTTCAACATCACTGATCGTCAGAGATTGTCAGAACTCTAATTCTGAAACATTATGTACCAAATATCAAAACATTGTTAGTTTTCTCTTTAAATTATGCTGACATTCATTGGTCCAGTGAATTGCATATTAAATCCACAGGTCACTCTAAAGAATCTTGAATGTCATTGCATTATTGGTCGCTTTGATTTCACAAGAAAATGTTTGTGCGGGTGGTGTAATTGAGCAGATCTGAGAAAAATTATATTTGCGTGAAAGCTCTAAAAAAGACAGTAAGGAAAGCCCATTAAATTACAGCTACAACTTTTATATTTAGTTCATATAATCCTACAAGAAATGATTCTCCAAATGGTCCCTGGATTTGCTGGATCCTGACACACAACACACAGAAAGGGTGAAAAAGGACCACCAAGGGTCTTCCTTGAGGGCTGGCTTAAGAGCAACAAGTGTAAAGATGCTTTTACTAATATTTTCATATATTGTATAGTCCCATTTATATCATACTCACGGCAGACAAATTGTTAGACATGCTAAAACATGACCCAGACTAGATGCTAAACTATGAATATATCATACACACACATATATTATCAAAACACGTATTTTGTCCAATATACTTTCATAGCTGTACATTTAATTCTGAAAATAACTTTGAAAATTCTGAAAATGTGCATAGTGCCATTAAAAAAACAGTTTTGGTTTAATAAACAACATTTCAGTGGATGTTTCTTAAAACAACAATTTTTGGAGTGTCTGAGGATGAATAACCTTTGTATCTCCACATCATGTAAAGGTTCTTAAAGAACCCTTTAAATTGGTGAACTTCTGCTTTATGTAATGTTTCTTTACACTCACGCAATCTACAAATTCATTTCTTTAGGTGACTAAAGTGACTGTTCTATGACATTCTTCCAAGAACCGTTTTTAGAGCATACATCATGATTTACTTTTCATTCCACCTTTCCCTTGCTCTTCACACACAGGCGCAGACAGCCAGATGGAATGGAGTGAACATGCAGACCAGGACTGATGAGTACTATTACCGAAATACAGTAAAAAAAAATGAGAAGAGAACTTGCTTTTCTCTTCTCAGGTCCACCACATTTTATCAGGGCTGGAGAGGAGCAGTGGGGAGGGAGGGGGAGGGCATACGCAGTGGCAAAAATGTCTGAATGCAATCCAGATTTGATGTCAAAATTGGTCCCATTCATTGTAAACCAAATGTGATGGGCTGATTCCTGTGTATCTTCTTAATTCTGGTAGTGGCTAATCTTACATGTCAGGCCTTCAGTCCGGCACCTGAAAGAAAGCCTAAGGTAAAGCTTGTTTAGCTACCTGAACCACAGATTTAACCTTTCTCTGAGGCCATGAAGGCCCCGAGGGTTCCCCTCTGGCATTAGACCATATTAACTGCTTTAGCTCCACTTTTAACACCACTTTCCCATAGTGAACTGCATCACTGCAACACACATGCAGCGTCCCCATCGCTCATCCATACTATTTAGAAGCTATATAGGACATTCCAGTGGTTTTCATTCCATCCCTGTTATGTGGTATGCTTATGCATTCTGTGTACGGTTTGATGTGTATCGTCCACATTCTAGATTTGAGTTATAAATGCAGTAAGAGTTCATCCCATGAGCGCCCAAGGCATAATCAGACTTGGGAAAACTTCAAGTCAATAATTTGTGCACATAGAATTCTGATGAACCAGGTTCATAAAAAATAGCTGAGATTCTTCAATTTGGTGTTCACTGCAGATAAGCTGCCATTGATAAATCGCAGACTGAAAATGAGTGTGTGCGTGAGAGAGAGAGAGAGAGAGAGAGAGAGAGAGAGAGAGAGAGAGAGAGAGAGAGAGAGAGAGAGAGAGAGAGAG
>JBBJLR010144917.1:0-15900 GCA_037577145.1 Brachypetersius gabonensis
CCTCGGTTTTGGGGTCACGGTTCGGTACGTACCTCGGTTTTGGGGTCACGGTTCGGTACGTACCTCGGTTTTGGGGTTATGGTTCAGTATGTACCTCAGTTTTGGGGTCACGGTTCGGTACGGTTCAACAAAGTTAAGCAACAAAAACTGGTAAAGAATGAGGCTTGGTTTGTTTTCGTTTATTTTAAATACACTTGAATCACGTCCTCTCCGTTGTACTCTGTATTCAACGAAAGACATCATGTACCGAACCGTGACCCATGTACCGTTACAGCCCTAACAGCAAGGGTCCTGTGGAGTTCGGACCCATAGTCTGTCGTACAGAACCAGTCGCTGAATCAGAATCAGAACTGGTGTTCATTAGCCAAGTATGTGAGCGACACATACAAGGAATTCGATTCCAGTCGAGGGTGTACAGTATAACAGTATAAAACAACTACAAATTGTAAAAACGTGTGTGTACATGCAACTAGTTTGCTTGTGCGTGGTGGAAGAATACACAGCGTCTGAGTGATGGAGTTTTCCTTTTTCTGTGGTTTAATTGTGTTTTTATGATTTTACAGCTGTGTTAGGATCGATAAATGGCTGGTTGAATGAATGGATCTGTGGCGTAACTCGAGGACCTGCTGTACTTTTAATTTATTTTGTATTTCACCTCTGTAAAGCACGTTGTATGATTTGTTGTGTATGATAATGTGCTGCATAAATAAGCGGAGCTGAGCTTTTACACATTTGGCAGCCGATCCGTCGCCAAGTCACACTAAAGAGCATAACCATTGAACCAAAGCAACACTGGCAAGTTATTTCCATTTTACGCCTTAATAAACCACCATGATCTAGTATTTATTGTACCTTCATATTCATTTATAAACCATAGCAGCCACAGCATGTGTTATTGTACAACAAACGTGATCATCCTGTTGAACAAGTCACAGTCAAACGAGTGACACCAGCACTGAGGTGAACGTTGTCTCACTGACGAGGGTCAGGCAGCGCAACCGGAGTGAATACAGTTAACAGTGCAAAGTAACAGACTGTTGAATTTTAGAAGTGAACACTGGCACACAAGCAAAAAACTCACACAGCGATAGGTAGAGCTGTTAAAACTCCTCACTAAAGGGTTAATTGCCTAAACAACTGAAACAAGTGTGCAATTAGGCTCATGAGTGTCTGTGGTTTAGACCTGTGGTCCCCAAACCCGGTTGTAAGACCCAGTGCCCTTCACAAGTTTAGGTATTCTCTGCCTTCAACACATGATCCAGATCATGAAGAGCTTGATAATTAGTGGAAGGGGGTGGGGGGGCAGGGAAAAGGACTGGGTTTGGGAACCACGCTTTTAGGTTAGACCTGTTTAGGGTATTTCTCCACCTTTCGCACTATCCTAGGTAAGGATTAACGGTTCAGATGATGGTTGTTTGAATGGAGGGATGTATGGATTGTTGGATGCAGGGATGGATGGATGGATGGGTGGGTGGATGGATGGATGGATGGATAGATGTGTGGATGGATGTGTGAATGGATGGACGGATGGATGGATGGATGGTTTAGGATAAAATCTTTCTGAAGTATGGCTCATGTCTGTCTTTGATTTGGTTACACTAGATTTGTGGTTAGTCTTTCCTGGGTTATATCTGTCAGGTAATAGCATCTACAGCACTGTCTAGGAACAGAGGACATGACTTTAGTCATGCATTTTTAACCAGTACATCATTCTGAGTGAGAATCCATGTGACGCACACTGTAATGTCCCTCCAGGAGCCACGTCCTGCTGTGTTATAAAGACTATCAAGAACATACATATGCATGCTTCACGCATACACACAGGCTCCCTGGACACCCGCACTCATACATACACACACACACACACACACACACACACACACACACACACACACACACACACACAGACAGACATAAGTCTGCTTTCAAGTCATGCCTTTGAGAGGACCAAAACAGTAAAAAAAAAAAAAAAAACAGCTTGTGGCATTTGACTCAGTGTCCTTGGCATTTAAAGCCTGGTATTAACAAAAGAAAAAAATAGTTTGGAATTTAAACAGCCATTTTGAATAATGCAGTGATGGAAAGTTGGGCTGAATTGCTACTGACATCCCCATTAAATATCGCATGTCTCCAGAGACCTGTACACACTGTCCGCACTTCTAAATACACACAGGTTGCGCTCGGCCGCTGACACCAGCAGATTGTTTCTGATGTGGAGGAACTCAGCGAGGTCAGTTTGATCACATCAGGCAAAATGTGTACCAACGTTCTGCAGTCCCAGCTGTGGAGAACCACAGTACTGCCTGGTAAAATGTTTTGTGCATTTCAAGTGATTTTGGGCTTTAAACATAGGCCCAGTAGGAGCTGAAAGGGTGAATGTCTTTGGACCAGTAGTGATGGACACTAATGTATTTCGGAAGATGTGTTGAGGTAGAGGTGTCTTGAATAATTTGAATGTTTGTTACGTTAGTACTTGATTCTTTATTTGATTTTCACCAGCAAAAATCTTTAAAAAGGATGGTGACTGTATATGGGAATGTAATGTAAAACAAACAAACCAGAAAAATCCCAAACCAACAAGTGATAACCGGTTTAGTTTAAGCTTCTACATCTCCTTTCCTGCAGTACTGATCAATACTGCCTTTGAACAAAATATGCTACAATTGTACGTTCTATAGAAACACATATAGCTTGTCCAGCAGGGCTTCAACCCTAGGCTTCAGCCGACTGCACATATTTTAAACTCAAAATTGTTTGGTCTGTGTACAACAGCACAAAACCGAAACAATTCCGTTTTACAGATGTAGCAAGACTTTTCTTGGGCACAAACACTGCAACAACGTGTTAATTTCCCCGTGTAGAGCGGTGCCTTTTATTAGTTCAGCTTTTGGCACTCTTGTGTAAAGTAAGTAATAAAATTGATTTTCATAAAAACACATCGTCCTGAACTGTAGATTCGAGTTAATTGATAAAATCGATATATCGGCCACCTCTAATTAAAAGCCTCTAAAATGCTATTTTACAGGCATTAAAACAAAGCGTTTACTGCTACCTTCAAGATAATAAAGCTCAGGTTCTAGAATGTGAAGGAAGTTTTCAGTTTTGCTGGAAAATTAGTTCCAAAGTTTCAAAGCTTGGCTGAGATAACCACACATATGTGAATTTGTAGCAAATAAACGAGTGATGCTAACAGTGAGATTAAAACAGAAACAAACAAGTACTTTCCAATTGGTAGAGCAAATTGGAGTATTATTCAAGTCCCCTGAAAAGTACAAAATGTATTAGTTTATGTAGTAATAAACTGTGCAAAAGTAAGTGTTTTACTGCAGCTTTCTAAAGCAGCTGAATGCCTAAAATGATTTTTTTGTATGTTACATACGTGTGATTTTATTATCTGCCCAAAACACAAATATCAGGTCAGACTCACTATTTGCTCTGCTCTGCCCATTCAGATAGAACTAAATCTGAGTGTGAACTGAAGCAGATTGCTTGGACGTATCTTTCCTAGATCTTTGTGTTACACTGTGTTTGAGAGAAGTCGCCTCATGTTGATGTGAGTGTCTGAAGTGGGGTAGTGGAGTTTTGTGTTGTGTCAAGACTCCGACTAACACAGACAGGTAAGAAATGGAGAGTGTCATGTTCACCCAGACTGACATTAATCTCACGCTCAGTAATGACAGGCATGGCTGGATGAGTATGAGGATATTTCGCTTAAGATCAGTTTTACTTGAGGCTTTTCAGCGTGGAAAGAGGAGGGTAGGACACAGAAGAAGCTCTAAATGGTCTGAAACATAAACTGTACTTGAGTATAATTATAAGGCAGCTCATGAATGTCATTTAAACAAGTATTCAGCTGTTCAAAAACATATGAACATCCAGTATTTTTCTGTAGTATACTGTCTAATAAATGATAGGTCCACACACCATATTGTTTGTTAAACGGGACATATTATGCAAAGCTCACTTTTTTTTTAAAACAAGTTATAATAGGTCTGTGGGAGACAAAGCATGTAGTTTTTTGCACAGAATCACTCTCACATAAAAAGACCTCACCAGCTTTATTCTTCACAGTTTCAGTCCCTTTCAAAATGAGCCATTTGTGACGTCACACTATGGAACTTTGCATAGAACCACCCTTCATCTGTTGAGCCCCCACCCACTAGATTCGTTGAAGATCTGCCATTTTTGTCTGCTGGTAGCATAAGACGCCAAGCGCTGTGGCTACAAGTAGAGGGGAGTCATTCATGAAGTGTTGTGTTCATCTCGCTCTGAATCCGACTTGGGGTCGAACATATAGGACTGATAGCGCCCCTGTTTTCTGCCTTTTTCCACGTGTGTTAAGTGTCCCAATACTTTTTACCATCTAGTGTATCTATCTCATTATTTCTCCCTCCCTTCCTTCCTTCAGCCTGGTCACCATACAGGCGAGAACCACTGTCACAGAATGAAAGCATGGGATGGGTGGGGCGGGGTCAGCAACAGCTTATTTGTATAACAGTGACAGAGCCCTTAAATGGCTCATTCTGAAAGGACCTGAAACTGTGGAGAATAAAGCTGGTGAATGTGAGTGTGATTTTGTGCAAAGAACTGCATGAACATGTTTTGTAGCCCATAGACCTTTTATAACTAAAGTGAGTTCTGCATGATATGTCCCTTTTAATCATTAGTGCAGAATGTGACATTGCAGTAATTGTATCTCAGGCTACAATAAGCAAATGAGCCTCTGGCTAATCACTGTGATTGTTTACAGTGAGATGTCTGTTCCATGTGTATCTGTTAGTGTTGTTAATTTAATTTGATTTATTGACCCTTATAGTCACATGTGAACAAACCAAGTGAAACGGGGCTGCCACCAATGAGGGGCGTCTGGGTGAGCTGTGTATGGGGTCCGTCCTCACTGAAGGGTACCTCAGAGGCACTAGTGATGGGATTTGAACTCACAACCTTCTGATTGCAGGACCAACACCCTAACCCCTAGGCCAGGCCTATTCAGCTAGCAGCCCGCGAGCTGGATCTGGTCCTTTTGAATTTTTTTATGGCCCACAAGACTGCCAGTAAATCAGTGTGTGATTCTTGTGATTTAATAAAGTGATGGGTTTTGGATCATGATTGGCTGGTAGTTCCCTGCAACTTTTGCCAAGACTGATTATCTGCTGTATTGTATAAAATTAACCAATCCGAGCACAGAAGTTGCCAAATTATTAGCCAATCGCAGCCGAAAGGCGGAGTTTGTCAGAAAATGGTCAGAGCAGAGCTGGCAGTAACGAAGGAGAATCCGGTCACACCCACTCCCGGGTCCCGAATATACGGGACCCGGGAACGATATCAGACCCCTCCCCCCCGGATAAACGGGACCCGGGAACGATATCAGACCCCTCCCCCCCGAATATACGGGACCCGGGAACGATATCAGACCCCTCCCCCCAGATAAACGGGCCCCGGGAACGAAAGCATGGACAGCAGGAAATTCTGTGGTCCCCGAACCACCAGTGATTTTATATCCGGCCACTTGCTACTGAAGTTGAATAGCCCTGTCCTAGGCCATCCAGCTTAATAGTGATACAGTGAAAAAAACACTGGATGAAACCAAAAGAAAATTACAGTTTACATGAAAATAAAATAAAAGGTGTATGGGTCACTTTTATTTGCAGATGGAGTCAAAATTCCATTATTTTTGTTATTCTTTACACTTTGGTTCTGGTGACACTGGTGTACAGGCTGAGATTCTTCTCCTTCTGTAGTTTTGTTGTATTTCGTTTATTGTGTGGTTTTAACGTGGCCTCAGACCTGTTGTGAAGACGTTACTGGGCTTTGTATCCCACCCTGTACAAAACCTTTGTGTAATGTCCCAAGGATAAACCTTGAGGTGGCCAACATTTTCTCTGTTTAGGCTCTGACCAGTGCAGGAACGTAGTGTTTTTATCACCGTCAGCGTTTTGATATCTTATTTTCAGTCAGCGTTTTTAGACATTCTATTTCAGCCACTGAAAATTGGATTGAAATGCCAGTTTCAGAGAGAAATTTTCAGTGGCGGATATTTTAAAAGACAAACTCGGCCAGAATTGTTCACTGAAAAGATGAAATAATCCTACAACAATGTATCAGTTGATGAAATGAAATTGTGCACCACTTCTCCAAAACAATCACTTTCCACTTCCCTGTCAACAAAACAAAATCACTGACCACTATGCCTCCACACACACCCTTGAACAGAACAAAACCCTCTCCCACCACACACCAAATGTCTGGATCCACAGAAAATCACTGTAAAATGTGGTCACCTACAAATTAAAAACAACTATGAAGATAGACTGTGAATTGGCCAATTTACAGTAAATAAAATGAACAAAATAAAAGTGACATCATGTTCTCATATAATTGAACATATTATTGAGTGTCGTACTGACATTGTGAAGCGTATCATAGTTGAGGTTGATTTGGTCAGAGTTGGTGAGCAGGAGCTCTGGCTGCTCAGCAGTGGTGCAGTCCCGTGATTCAGCATCTCATGTGATCTTTATAATCTCCCCCACTGGCACATCCAATCACCGGGGCAGAGCCTATGAATGTTTGAACAGCGGCTGGGCTCTGGCGTAATGGTGTAATGACACTCCACTCCCCACACTGCTATTACCTTCTATTGTAATGCCCTATAGCCAAGGTAAAGCGTACACTCTGACCAAAGCAATTTAGACACGAGAGGGAGGTCATTCAAATTAAACTGTACAAACAGGGAGTAGTTTGGACTATGTATGCGTGTTAAATGTCTCCAGAAACGGTTCTGGAGGCAGCAGGACAGAAAACAAAGCCGCTGTTGCTCAGTCGATTGGGGCTATTTTTAGTGGGAGGCATAATGAGCGAGAGGATTGAAGCGTTTCTGCCACAGACACTGCCCTGCTCACGTATTCACTGTTTTGCCGTCTCTCTTTTTTATTATCACACCAAACACCAGCATGTACCCGTCCAAGTGGATCAGTCTTGAATGGACAAACAGCGTCGTTTCTTGTGTTGATCCTTCTAACCCAAGCCAAGTCATCTCCAAAAAAAGATGTTTCAATGGCTATTTTTTAAACTAAGTATTCTGATGAGGCTGATTTGCCGCGTTCAGGAAGTTTGAGGAGGTTTAGCTCTGTGAAACTGACAGGATTTTCAAATCTCATCCTCCACAAATCAGCACCATTGGGCTGAGCCTCACTCACGCAGCGGAGAGGAAAAACACACTGACAGGCTCCGAATAAACAAAGACAATGCATGATAAGATGTGTGAGTCAGATTTAAATGTCAGGTTACACAGCTGAGCATCACGTCTTAGAAGTAGCAGCCAAAATTCTGGATTGCAGTGAGTCAGCGAAATTGCTTCAGTTTAATTTATTTGTAAGTTGTATAACAGTACTTACAGGTTTCAAGGTCCACAAATAAAGTGGGACACTAAAACAATGAATCATTATTCGATATCCTGAATGCTAAAATGTGTTTGCCAAAGCACCTCATCTAACTTTCTGTCAGATAAGTTACCCAATGGTAGGAGACAGCCAAACCCTCATGGAGGTCCAACAGCCAAGTCTAGTCCCTGGACTTTTGGGGTGGGTGTGTTGGCAGGGCTTACGTCTACTTTTTGACCATTGAACTGTTCATAAGATGAATTTTCACCAAGGCCAGCCAAATGTTCCGAGCAGGGCACAAAACACTCATAAAGCCAAAGTCTGTTATTACTTCCATTCACTGTTCACTTTATTAGAAATATCTACCTTGTATTTCCACTCTCTGCCCACTTTATTAGAATCACTTAAATTGCACTTCCACTAACTGGCCACTTTATTGGAAACCCCTACTTTATGCTTCCGTTCACTGGCTGCTTTATTACAAACATCCACCTAATATTTCTACTTACTAGCCGTTTTATTAAGAACCCCTGCCTCATACCTCGTACCTCACATCTTTCTGAACACAGGACTGCTGTTGTCCAGGTATTGTTTGAGTAGATGTATTCGCTACTAGTCTGAGAGTGGTCCTCCGAAGAATACCCAGGGTAGCTAACACATACTAGTATCAGCAGATGGACTGTAGTCTCTAAGGCCTCGTTTACACTGCAGGTCTTGATGCTCAATTCTGATTTGTTGCCTATATCCGTTTTTTTTTACCTTCTGTTTACACGTTTTTTAAATTGTGACCCAAATCCGATTCACTTGTTTACACTTGCCATAGCAAAGGAAGGTTGTTACACAACACAGTAGCCAAGATGGACGAACCCAAAATATGCTTAATGTTAGCTCTGTGATGCAAAATTTGCCAAATAACAGCATGATTTTGAGGCGGAGAAGAAGGAAAAGGGCAATAATTTCATCGTGCGCATATGCTTCAGTTATTATGGCCTCAACCATTCAGAGGAACGTCTGGGTGCGTGAGAGATCTCAGGATTGGTGGGAGACTATTGTACCAATCCTATTGTATTGTACCAAGACTATTGTAGCATTTTTAGAATGAGCCAGCTTTCGATTTGCTGTGTCAGCATTTGTCTGCATTCCTCTCTTATAACCACACGACATTTTGCCGGCCGCCCCTTTGCAGATGCGCGTTGCGGTTGCTCTGTGGTGGCTTGCTACAGGTGCGGGCTGTCAGACATTTGCATCTGTTTGGGATCAGCAGAGCATTAGTGTGCCTGATAGTCAGCGAGTTAATGTTAATGACGTACAGAACGCAATGCTCAGTAAAATCCGATCTGCCTGTTTACACGACAGTCGCATCGGCACATATCCGATTTATATCTGATTTATTTCCACATATGAACAAGGCCTGAATCCGATCTCCTAATTTCCGAATGCATGCGTCTTTTTCTTGTTTACACTGTCATGGGACAGATCCAATCTTTGTCACATATGAGCAAAAAATCGGAATTGGGTCACATTTAACTGACAGTGTAAACGAGGCCTAAGTGTTTACCAGCAAGAGAAAGGTTTCTGGAGAACGTATAAAGCATATAAATGTTTGTTACCACTTCTTTTATATTTAAAGATAATTGAGCAGATTATGCGTTTTCACGCTGCCCAGAGAGGCATAGTATCTATTATGAATGGTCAATGCTGTGACATCCTAATTTCCCCTGCTGAGGAATTATGAATGTTAGTATAAGTGTTAGTACTTATAGAGTTAACCTTCTGATGTGAAAGCAGATGGTCCTTCTAATGCTTAGTGTGTGATATGTTAGGCTCCATTTGAGGTATAATACAATGGATCTGAATGCAAGGGCACAAACAGGCTTTTACATATTCTCAAGGACTTGCGCGCACACATACAAGGACACTCACACGTCTACACACACTCAGGGACATGAAGACGTGCACGTCTGCACGTATATACACCAATCAGCTGTAATATTAAACCCAAACGAGTGAAATGAGTCATTAGTGTGACTGCAGAAGTTATTCAATGTTATTGTTAAAATAATTTTAATTCCAGTAATTTTTGGTGCCGCTATTCCAAGCCCATTTGGAATTTTGGCATGGTTCCAGAGCTAAAACGTTGTATTGTGCGTGCATATAGCTTATTGATCAAAGGTGCCAATAGCAGTCTTGGGATATGAACTCACGTCTTTCTGATCGCAGGGTGAACGAACCACTAGGCCACCATCTAAATAACAGTCACGCTTCCCATTTTCATGTTTTTTTCCCACAATGGCACCTGTCAAGTGGAAGAAGGTAGGATACGTTTGGTAGCCAGTGACCAGTCAGTTGATAAGTTAAAAGCACCAAAAATCTGAGTGACAAGGTCCAAATGTTCACTGGCTCACAGCATCTCTGAAGTGAAAGGTTCAGTTGGCTGTTCTTAAAATGCAGGTATTAGTATCTACCAAGAGAAGTTGGAGGAAGGACAACCGAAAACCTGGTGGTCCCACAGAAAAGCTACTGTAGCACAAATTGCTGAAATTTATGCTGGCTATGACAGAAAGGTATTAGAAGACACGGGGCATCCCAGCTGCTTGTGGAGCTGCGTAGCCAGAGACCGGTCAGAGCGTCCATGCTGACCCCGTCCACCGCCGAAACTGCCTACAATGAGAATCAGAACTTAAATTAACAACACCAGGATGCACTATGGGAAGGTGAGGTGGTGGAGGCAGCGTGATGGTTTGGGCAAAGATCTGCTGGGAAACCTCGAGTCCTGCATTCATGTAGATGTTACTTTGATACCAACCATCTGCCTAAACGCTTTTGCAGACCAAGTTCACTCTTTCATGTCATTAGTGTTCCCTAATGTCAGAGGCCTCTTTCAGCAGGCGAATGCACCATGCTACACTACAAACACTGCTCAGGAACAGTTTGAGGAACTGTTTAAAGAGTTTAAGGGATAAAAAAATAATGAATAAAAACACACCTAACACCTAGAACGTCTGACCACGTCAAAATGATGTAATTTCATCAGAATCACATCTATTGGCCTATTGGCGCAGCAGCAGCTCTGTAAAAGACATATGGGTGGGGTGTAGGAACATGTACACACCGATCTTTACATATTGTTTTATACTGCTGTGCTTGAGAGACACCTTCGGAATCAAATTCCTTGTATGTGTCGCTCACACATTCGGCCAATAAACGCGATTGTTATTCTGATTTGGCAGCTGGTGCTGTACGACGGGCTCTGGATCCAAAGTCCACTGGACCCTTGCTGTATCTGCTGGCTGCAGTGTCGATGTGTGCCGGCGGCTGCAGGACGAAACGCTCGAACAAACTGCAGCAGCGTCGTATCAGGAAGCGTGTTGTATGAAAGTGTAAGCTCCTGGATTATCACTATTCTCCTGAATGCAGCAGCCTCTGTAGCTACTGCCTGTTCTCATCTTGTTTTTTTTCATCATGGACTGTATTATGACCCTAAACCAGATACTGTGCCCAACTCTTCCTTCACCCTTGTCTGATTCCATTCAGGTTAATTTTACTCTGTTCAGTTCAGTTCAGTTGACATGAGGGGTGCGCTGTAGGTACAGCACAACCTGCTACATTATTTTTACATTATTATTATGATACTCATAAATCATAAAATAGGCTAAATGTCTTGAAACCTGGGGAAATGTCTACCACATGAGGATCTGAAGATAGCAACAGTCACAGCACTGTTTCTTCCCTCACATGATTTCCTCACTCAGCAGGAGAGCTCCATTTAACTGCACAGACCTGTGATGTACAATGAAGTTCAGGCAAAAGAGAAACTGCAGCTCCTGCTGTCGTGCATGTAACAGAATGAAGAATGGGCTAGTTCAGTCACTTCATCAAGTTTTTCAGTTTATTTCATCAGAGAACCAAATGCAGAAAATCACAAGAACAGTGTTCTGATTGCCAAGCTGATTGCCAGTGTAGCCACGTTTGAGGGCAATTCTAAATTAAACAAGCGTACAAGCAACATGATCTTTATTCTCCACACAGTTTCCTCACAATGCATTGTATGCGTTTGAATTTAAAGTCTGTTTTTGGCATTATACAGCTCTTTAGCCTGGTTAAAGGCAGAGATTGTGATCAAATATTCTAATAACTTCATGAATTTTATTATAATTCAGAATTTCTAACAGAGTCTGACAGTTGAAGCTGCAGTTCATCTTGAAACCCTGTCTCTCATGAAATCACACGAAATCTGGTTGAAAATATGGGCAGTAAAAAACAATCACCCACAGTTACCCCGGAGGGTGGTCTGCAAGCAGCTGCATTTTTGATGCTTTATTTGCTATTTTATTTATTTTGTATTATTTTTATTTTATTTATTTATTTTTTGATTTATTTACTTTTCAGTCCTATCAATTATTTTTTTTTTTTTACTGTTTTTATGTCTCAATCTCCTCATAGTTAGTGTTAAATCACTACAAAATATAAAAAGTATTTTACGGTGCTGATCTTACAAACACGTAATAGTAATGTTTATTTCAACAGTACATCAGTAATAATATTGCTAAATTCCAAGAAAACATCTCTAACCTCTTTCTCACCCTATAAATGAATTCTACCCTCCTGGTCTTCTGGGTGAAGTTGTTAATCCCTCTGTCAGACCAGCAGGGACTTTTTTCCAGGGATTTCTAAAGTTCCAGCTTGGTCATGGGTTCAAATCCTACCTTCAGCACGCCACCACTGGGTCCCTGAGCAAGACCCTTAACCCCAAGTTGCTCCAGGGAGAGACAGTCCCCTGTAGTTAAAGAATGGAAGTCGCTTTGGATAAAAGCGTCTGATAAATGCCGTAAATGTAATGTGGACCGGAGAAGTATTTTAAGCGTCTCTGGTGTTTCAAAATAGCATGATGTGAAAATAACAACGCTGTATATTATTCTACCATGACTAGAGCCATGTCCTACAACTAAAAGACTCACGGGACTGTTTTGAATCCCCTTCCAGCTGATGCAGCACTGCAGTGGTCTACACTAGACCACCCCGTCTTATAAAAGCCAAGGCAGAAAACCGGCCTTATGCAGCATTTTGCAAAACCTTCCATTCGACAGCATTCATAAATTTGTCCTTGCTGCAGCGAGCAGCGTTCCGCTCTGCTTCAGATGGACTGTGCTGTTTGTGAGAGTGTCAGCAGCCTTTTAAATTAGCTCTAATATCAGGGCTGTTGCCTCTGGACCAAAACCAAGCTATGCTTAGTTCATTCCGTGGCTGCACAGAGAAGGTTCACCAGTTTTTACAAACTGGCTTGTCCTGACACTTTTTTTAGTTTCAGAGTAGGTGGGGGCAGACACATAAGTAAAACCAGAAAAGCCACTTCATCCCGTCCACCTACCTCATATCTACACTCCAGTGACTAGATGGGTGCACTTTTGCAGTTTATGTCTGTGATCCATTTGATTCTCTGCATCATATGTTAGTTGCCTTGATCAGTGAAAGAGTATTGGTGAGGTTTTTTTAGGGCGGTAGTGTGATTAGTTGGATCGTTTAATGTAAAAGTAGTTATGAAACGAGATGTGCACACATGTAGACACGTGTTCAGTGTTTCACCACACTTAGAATAGATTTGTTTTGGTACATAACTTGGACAGCACAGCTTTATCGCGCGGGTAGTCATGTGAGAGAAGTCGTCATGTGGGGTATGTTGTGGGACATTTTCTAACTCGAATCAAAGTTTAAGTGGATATTTTACGGTCAGAAATACCTGTTTCTCCTTGTCGCCTTGTGTGATATCACATAATATCATCCCCAGGTAGAATCAGACTTATCAGTACACTGTGCAGAGGTCCAGGCCTTTCTGAGTGGAGAAATGTGAAATGAGCTGTGTAGTGTGAGTTGCAGGTTGCTTAGCAACTGTCATTGTTACATTGTTTTCACCTGAATGTGCAGCACATCGCTTCACTGTGTGCAGTGATACAACTGGCTTAGCAGCTAAGACTTGTTGTTGCAACCAGATCCAACAAACAGAAGTAAACTGAACTCTGAACATGTGACTGGAATAAGTTTGTTTGGTAGTGTTTAGATGAGAGGTGGCAGTGTTTCCAGCCACCTCTGGGTGTGGGCTTTATATTGGGGAGGCAGATGCAATGTTGAGTGAAATGCTGTTTGTTGTTCTGTTGTTGTTGTTTTTTTTCATTTTTAGGCAGGAAAAAAGCAGACATTTTCCTCCTCAGCTGATTGTGGTGAAGGTGTGTGGTGGGTTAATTTTCTGCAACCTTAAATTAACAAACAGAAACAGAAACAAAACCCATGCTGGTAAAGTCTCGAAACCAATTCATAATACTCAACTATGTCTCAGCTGGGTGCCAATCAGAAGTTACTTTCTTCATTCTGTTCACTCAAAGTCTCTTAGTTATGCGTGATAGTAATTACTAATTGTTTTTATCTTGATCTTTTAGTTTTTGAGTGACTTCTCGTCATGGTCACCATTGTTTTATTCTTTGTTTTCTGCTCCATTGTCCAATCATCATTTTTACTTATGTGTTGGACCAGGACTGAAGCAATACCTTGAGAAGCTTGAGTAACTCAACCACTGAATGGCTTCATGTAGGCAAACACAGTTCATGGCTGCCCAGTGCTTCACTTGGTTATTATGTTATTATTATAACAGACATATACACACATATACACATGCTTCCAAACACACACACCTGCTCCCAATTGTAGTGCTATGTAAAATACTCTAGAAAGCAAAATATCTGAAGGTGTAAATAGCAATTGGAGCCTAAAATGAAATTCAGGTTTACTGCAGGTTTTAGGGTCAGCAGGTGTAGGGCAGTGTTTCAACAGCAAATGAATGTGCATTAACCAGTCTTACAGTACTAGGCCTAGTAATGAAAATAATAATTGTTATAAAGTTTAAAGTAAATCCCGGAACTCAATGGACAACTTTTTGAGGACAGCTGGACAATGTTCACTGAAGACAGAGAACATTTTGAAGATGACTGTTGCAGCCATGTGGTGACTGTCCATGTTGAAGAATTAATTCTTTTAGAAGATTGTGTTCCGTTTTCAATCCCAGATCCATGTTCAAGAACCTGGAAATGGAAATCAAAGACGAGTTGAAGAACATTCCTACGAAGACTGACAGCTTTTAAGAAGTCTATACAGAGTTCAGCTTTGGGACGGTCTCATTCTCATTCTAGGTTCACCTGGTCTCCAAACACAGTCCTTATTACCTCACTGCTCTAAATACGTAATTTCTGAAATATTTATGGTCTGAAGCACAAAGCAAGGCAAGGCACTCCATCGACTCCAGCAAAGCACAAGAAATCCCAGTAAAACTTGCCAAGGGATCATCTCCAGCCTCCAGCCCCAGTGAAGAGGAGGATGGGGAACAGCAGCTAAACCAGGCCTTGCAGGAGGAGGTCTTGATGAACATTCCCTGTCCAAGTAGGTGGAAAACAAATGCAGCTCGCCATCCAATACTGGCAAAGCTGGTAAAGAGCTGGCTGTGTGTTCCAGCAACATCCACACCATCAGAGCGTCTGTTTTCTGCAGCAGGAAACACGGCACCAAGGCGCAGGGCAGGCCTCAGCTCTGAGTGTGTTGATATGATTCTGCACTGCGACCACCATATGCTCCTTTAAAGGCTTACTCACACACACACACACACACACACACACACACACACACACACACACACACATACACACACACACCAGTATATACAGAGGGACACTTTTCATGAAGAACTTTCATTACATGTTGGACCAAAAGCAAAATAAAAAGATGAAATTATGGAGTCTCCTTACTGTATTTTCCCTGCTGCAAACTGCATATTCTTATTAAACACCGGAAAGTTGTTGGTTGAACAGCTTTAAATGAAAATGTGTGAAATAAAGGCAGTTTCCTTTCTAAGAGGAGAGAATCTGTAACAGTGCAGGTCTGACTCCTATTAACTGGTTGTTGGTGAAACAGAGTCAAACTCTAGACTGTCCTTTAACTTTAAATGAACTCCTCACTGTTGCAGCACTTAATAGCTCCTTAAATATCTAACACTGGTCTGGAGACCCACATTAATATTAGGTGGACCCTGCACCATCAGAGTGATTTAAAGTAAAATATAAATAAATGAGATCAAGACTTTTGCACAGCGCTGTATGTGTTTTGTCCTTCTCTCTGACTGCTGTTGGAAAAGAGTCGATGATGTAATTTTTACTTGGAAGAAGACATAAAAATCGTACACACTGCTTACAAGCTGGAGGTTTAAATGAAAATCTCAGAGACGCACACACACACACACACACACACACAATCACACAAACATGTGCAGCCTATGGGCCCGTAGCGCACTCTAAGCAGAATTAAACCGTGCATCCCTCGGAGCAAAGGCACAGAGCATTTTATTGATTGAGCACGCAGCTCAGGCAAGGGTTTGGCATCAGAAAGAATTTCATTATGACATGCACGTACACACACACACACACAGACACACACACACACACACACACACACACACACACACACACACACACACACACACACA
>JBBJLR010144964.1:0-15895 GCA_037577145.1 Brachypetersius gabonensis
GTTGCTCCAGGGAGAGACTGCCCCCTGTAGGTAGGGAATGGAAGTCACTTTGGATAAAAGCGTCTGATAAATGCTGTCAATGTAATTGTTTTTTTCGGTTGTTAAATTCAGGTTTTCCGAGTGGCGAAACCTGACGGCATGTTAGCTCCGTAAACCCAGTAGACTCTATAGCCCAAAAAACCCCAATCAAGCCTTTATAGCCCAAGAGACTCTAATCAGCCCCACTCTTTCTCTGGGTGGGCAGGATGGTGTGATACTAGTCAGTGGTAGGCAGTTGGTAGTTGTTGTTCTCCGTGTGTGCTGAGGTTTCCATTAACATGCATTAGTAGTGTAAAAAGATGAGTTTACATTTTACATGACTCTGAGAAAGCACACCCTAACACCATCCCAGTGTTGGTGCTAGTGCTAGCTGGCGGGTTGAACTGAACATGACTGAAATTGGGAGGCATACAAAATCTCTAGTAATGCCACTGCTTTCAAGACCCAAAAAAGAAAGATAAAAACAGTTTAAAATAACAGTGTAAAAATACACTGTTCAAACATAGTGTTTTTCTGTGTAAAATGTGCAAAAACACTCCATGGCTATACACACTCATTTAGAACGGTTTATTTTCATGTGTCACATGATTCCAAAGTGTAAGGGTGGCAGTTTCACCCGTTGGACTGTTAGGACACGATCTGAAATTAGGTTGTGTGAAAATAAACGCAACCCCATTAACAGACAGGAAGTCTGTACCAGACCCTGCTGGGATAACTGCTCATTACATCATTCACAGGAAGCCAGTGGTGTGCTCAGCAGTGAACGGCCTGGCAGGTTGAGGAATATCACACACCGTGAATGCAGCAGCAACAGGACAGATAATGATCCTCAAGCTGGAGCTCCGTCCCCATGAAAGTTGCAGACACATCTCCCCCATCACGGATCCTCTGATAAGACTTCGCAACCATCTCAATGTTCCTGTTCTTCACAAAACATCTACACTGATGGCTCCCAGCTATGGCCTTGTCAGTATGTCAGCGAGAGAACCAGCTCTCTAATGTCCGTTTATGAGCGTTGATTTAGTCTGCCTGTCCGATACGTTTCGTAATAATGTCAGGGGGGCGCTGGGGTTTTGTGTATCTTTGGGGACTTTTATTTTGATATCCAGAGTACGCCAGCTAGGCAATAGCCATAGGATAGGTTCCAGCTATTTTAGTACTTTGTCATTGGGTGTTTGTGTTATGTGTAAAGTATTTAAGTTCAGTTTATGTGGACCTCTGTGTCGGTCCACCGTTTGTTAGCCTTTGTTCTTTCCATCATCTTTATATCACAGTTCCTTTATGTTTGTTTCGGCCCTCGTGCCAGGTTTATGTTTGGGTGCTGTAAATATATGGTGAAAGCTAAGAAATGGAAGCCTGCCTGTGTTCCTGCTCTTGGGGTAAAGACACGAGACGTGACAGATACTTATGGCTGGGTTGTTAGACAGAGACTGACCAGTGTGATGTGCAGGTGTAGGGTGGAAAAGAGGTGGACATCTCTGTTCAGAAAAAACTAAATAAAACTACATGACAGAATCGCTGGGGTAGACTACAAAAAAATCATTCAGGGTGTAACTGCAGAAAAACACTAATAAACATTGACTCACAAACAGGGACACATCTACAGGGTCAGAAAGAGGACAACCTGGGAACAGGCAGAGACATGGATGAGACACGGGAGAATACACTGATCAAGTGGAGCTAAGAACCAAAACAAAGAAGAAGGAAGCCAGAGAAAAAATAGGCAACCAACAGCCAATCTTGGTTTAACTGATCTTTTTTTGGTGCCACTGGTGGCCTGGTGGTCAGGGAGTTGCCCCTGCGATCAGATGGTCATGGTGTCAAATCCCAGAACTTGGAAAATGGGTTAAAATGCAGAGAACAAGTTCATGCTGTGGTGTGTTTCTACAAGGTCCACTTTACTACATTTTGCTATTTTAAGACAGTTTGAACATGAATAAAAACCTCCTCTGCTTTCTGTGGTGTGTATATTCTACTACTGTTTATTACAAATGATTCACAATAGTGAGCGGAATTGTAGATGCTCTAGTGCCCCAATGTGCAAGTGCTCCTGTGATGGACTAGCGATCTGTCCAGGGTATTTCTCTTATGACCACAGGGACGTTCTGCTTGGACCCCAGTGATTGCTGCTTACTCTGACTTCATTGTTACACACCTCAATGTATCATCTAGTAGAATGTTATCTTTGGAAGGAGCTGGTAATTATGCATCTTCTGCTCATACTGATGCTAAAATGACAGTTAAAAATAACAGCAAAACCACAGCTTTTGAATCATAAGCAGATCAGCTTTATTACTTAAACTACAGTTATGAATTTGCTGTATGTTATTTTCAAGCGTGGTTCACTCCATGTGGACTAGTTGCAGCGGTCCGTCTGACAGCACCGGGCATTGATGTGAGAAGAGGCCTGCAGAATCATGCAGTCAGACATACTGATGCACCTCCTGAAATGGGAAACTGGAGGAAAAAATAGAAAAATAAACACAGCACAAGTCCCAGAACACAAATAACACCTACAGAGGGATGTCGTGGTTACCCAGTCAATAAAAAATATACTTATGATTAGATAACCCTTTACTATACTCGGAAATATACAACCACAAAGAACAAGAGAAGAAGAAGCAGCACATACATACATATATATATATATATATGTGTAAAGCACTTTGGTCAACTTTGTTGTTTTTAAATGTGCTATATAAATACATTTTGATTTGATCACTTTAAATGCACTCGTTAACTGTTTCATAACTTAATAACTTGTTAAATATTTAACAGTTGTCTGGTGATCCACATTATAATTATATCAGGTGGCAATTTATAGGTCTATAGTAAGTAATAAAAATATGACATTTTCTAGCTACTAAAGGAACTCAAATGGTGAACATACTGTCGTTTTTTGTTAGCAAGGAATGTTAAATGTATTTTCAGTAGATATTAACTGAGTAACATGTAAATGCTGAAAGTCTCTGTGTGCTCAAAAAGTTTGGGCTGGTGTCGGTGAGTGGTGTGTGTTAAAGTAACATCCACCTGAACGCCAGAAGAGAAAGCTTCCCAGCAGAATGTTGACCAGAACATCAACCTCGCTTGCCTGATTCTCATTATACACCAGGGAAGTTATACACACTTGGCTATCCCCATGATACTAAAGAAAACATGATTCTTTTGACCAAAACACCTTCCATTGCTTCATTATCCATTTCCGATGCGCATGCGTCCATTTTATAAAAGGGGAATACTGCCCTCTAGAGGACATTACATAAAATGACTCATAGTTAACTCCTTACTGTACTTTAACTCTGGATCAGTATGTAATTTATATATATGCATGTATGTGTGTGTGTGTGTATGTATGTACATACACATTAAATGTCTTCAGATGCCCAGTAGCAATACTGCACCAAAAATACTGTGCATTTACAGAAATGTATCAATTTGATCAGCAAATGGTGCACATTTTACCTTCTCAGACTCTCTTACAGCAAGAACCAGTGTAATGGACACACCCATTTACAGGCACTCATTCTGTCTTGAGCAAAGAGGCCTGTAGTGTTTATAGTTTTTTATATTTGAGACTCTGTGTGGTTCAGTTAGGTCCATTTTGATTAATTGTAGTATGCTGAAGGCTCTTACAGGTGTGACTAAAAGAGGAATAGATCTCAGAGACTTACAGGGGTAGGTGGTGAATGAGGCAGAGACGCAGGCGTCTTTCCCAAAGCCGCAGGTTTCCGTGGTGGTAGTGCATCTGCCCCCAGGCTTCGGAACGCAGTGGTTACATTTCAGGGCAGAACCTGCAACAGAGGGAAAGCCAGAGCCCTCAGCAGCATGTAGTTAATGGCCTCTTTAATGTCTTGAGACTTCATGCACCACAAATGATAAATCAGACAAACTTTGAAAAATTTTGAGCAGCAGTTCATGAAGATTTGCCTCCACCAGTTCTTGTATAAATGATGCATATATTATGAAGTATTCTTGTATTGCAAATTATAAAAGCCATCACATAAATGATAAAAAATAATACATTTACATGCAGCCCCCCCCAGCCAAGTAACATTTTAACATTTTGTTTTGTTTTAGAATTTAACATATTGAGATGGGGAAAAATAAAATGTGGGTTTTACAGTAAAAATGAAATTTCATTGTTTATTTCCCCTAATATGCTAAAGTCAACTAGAAATTGGGCTTTCATATGTTAAACGATACATTTATTTGAATTATTTACAATGATCAAGGCATCCAAAGACAATAAGTAGAGGCAATGATTAAAAGACATAATAACAGACGAACAGTCTACAGTCTTGGCAAGTGTGACAAAAACCCAGAGAAAGATCCAGGTTTTAAAACAATGGCATTAAAAATGAGGAGATCGTACAGTTTCCAGTCTTTCTCTGTGATAGTTTGAGCACACACACCTTGATTTATACTTAATGCAATAAATAACCTTACATAGACTTTAACACTGAACAATGAGAATAAGGTCTGTGTGTGTGTTTTTACAGTTGTGTGCAAAAGTCTTTACCAAATCATTTTCTCTCCTGACAGTGACACTAACATTAGAATAAATGCAAATATGCATAAATACAGTAAATATAACATCTATGTCTTGTTGTCACCAGCAGCAGCATGTCTGAAGAGGAATGAATTGGAGCCTTCAGCACTCACCACTCAGCATCAGCAGGGCAAGAAGGAGGCTCACAAGAAGGGTCTTCATTATTCCGCAGGTGATTTACCTTCAAACTGTGATACACAAAAATGTGGAGGAAGTTTAGGATGTTATTCTTCATTCCTTTCAGTTAGGGGCGGCACAATGCCACCTGTTACTGTCTGATACCGATACTGACGCCGCAACCTTGAGTATCATCAATAAAAATCTGCCTTTTTCTCTCTACAAAGGCTGTGAATAGTACATTTTTCCCAGATGCACTTTGAATCCAAAACGCACTATTGGTCTATTACGGAATACAATTTGTCCATTATGCAGACATTTTCAATGGGTCTTTGTCAATCATATTATACACGGTTTGTGTGCAGGAGCCTGTATTTTCATTCCTAGGCATTTGAGACACAGTCTGTGATACTTGTGTGCTCACCCGAGTATCTCTCTTTACAGCATGCTGCTCAAAGTTTAGCATTTACTTGATAGTTCAAGCTTTTCCGATCCAGTGAATTTGGCCTGTGCCAAACGAGTACTGATACTAGTATGGGACCAGAACACCTCTACTCTCAGGATTACTTTATTTACTAATTACAATTCATTCAGAGATGCATGGTTTCACCACACAGGGAGAAGAAATCACATTACATTTTTACAGCATAGTTTTAAAGGACATTCTCGCTAGTACTAGCCAGTCATGCACATGGCCAAACTTACCTTGAAGTTTCAGTAAAAGCAGTTTGTCTCTGGGTTTTGGTAATGCACCTGGGATATTCCCACTGCTTCACCTTTCACTTTTAAATAGAGCAGTTAGGGCAGACCCCACCCTCCTGATCACATGACTCCATAGTCAGTGCAGACTTTGAACTCAACTCTGAAAATCCGCGATTGAGCAATTAGGAGGGGGGGCGGGGGAGAGAGACAGGTTTATCAGAAGCACAATAATTAATGTCGTTTATCAGAAACACCTTCCATATAGATGCACTTTGTAGGTTTACAGTTACTGACTGTTTACCTGTTCAAGTCAAGTTGGTTTATTGTCATTTTAACCAGAAACACAGAACACAATGAAACCAAACAAGGTCCTCCAGGACCATGGTGCAAAACATGAAACCGCAAGACTGACAGGACAAAGAGAAAGAGAATGAGAGCAAGAAAAACATAAGAGGAACAAAACAATATGACAACACTTAGTTACAGTAATAGCTTGACTGAACACAGTATCCTTACAGGTGTATATTTACCGGCAGGTGACTCACCCTGAGGCATGTCCTTGACCACGCCTCCTTTGACGGGGCGGCTGCTGGTTGGTAGGCAGTAAGGAGCTCGAGCTTGTGCTTCATAGCCAGGCTCTTGTGAGCAATGGAGCCTCGTTCTCCATCTTTCTGTTTGGAAGAGGTTTTTAGTGGTATGTGTGGCCATGTGAGGCTTTCTTTTTCACTGAGAGCTGGTGCTGCAGATCATGCTGCCTGGAGTTAAGCTGGCCAGAGTGGAAGGTGACCGAGGTTAGGTTTGCACAGCTTTCCCCCTGGTGTGCGTAGCGTCAAGCTCCTCCTCAAGGGCTTCAACTTCGCTGTCCCTTGGCGTTGGGGGGTCATCAGCAGTGCTGGTGCCTTTGTGGATGTCTGTGAGAGAGGGGAGAAAGACACCCCCCACCCCGTGATCCAGCTGACCAACAGGTATAAAGCAAGTGTACCTCTGTAAGCGAGAGCAAGAGAATTAACCAACATTAGCAACTATTGAGTTCATCTTACTGGAAATCTCCATTTGAGCTTTAGGTTCCTGCTGTACCTCAAGTTCCTGAATGCTTTCCAGCAGAGTAAACGTTCCCTTCCTCATTCCTGTATATGTTCTAAAGGGAAATTCCCAGATAAGCAGAATAAACAGAGCTCTATTATAAACAGCAGGGTTTCCATTGCCATCAGCGCCCCTTGATCCTGAACACAGCCTGCTCAGTTATCACATGATAGTGTATCAAACAATGTTATGTTTCTTCTGCTACTTTTTCTTCTGTTAGTTATCCTGAAATACAGCACCTACTTCTTTTAACAATGGAGATAATGTGCACTGCAAACCTCTTTCATTCACACATTCAGTATCTGAGCAGACAAGCTAAATTTTAGTCACTGTAAGCATATCAGGGGAATGGTGAAGCTGCTTTTAGTGATGGTCTGAGTGATTAAAGCCATAACTGATAACTTTACCTTTGGAACTTTTTAATGAAGGAAAGTTTAACAAAAGCTAATGTAACAAGATTGTATTAGCAGTTTTGGAATATGTCATTTCATTTTTTGCATTTACAATACTGTGCAAAACGTCACAGTAGGGTATTAAGGCATCGACGCCTGCGAAGAGAGAAGTCGATTAGTCGTGTGTTTTAGTCCTCTCTCGGTGCCCTCGCTTGTGTGCGTCTGATTGGCTTACACTGACACACGTTCCTTGGTTTAACCAATTGTTGTAGTTCCTTCATAAAAGGGGCGGTGCCGTTGGCGCGAGGGGAATGTAAACAAGACGAGAGACACGGCAGCAGAGAAGACAGACACACATCAAATGTGTTGAGATCCTTCACTCTAGAACACAAACAGCACGGAGACCTGCAGAACCTGCAAGTCTGTGTTAAAGTACAGTAACAGAACCGGCGCTCTGCATCTGAAACGGCTCCGCTAGCTAACATGGCTAACGCTAGCACTGCAGTGAGTCGTCCTGCCGCGGCTTCAACTGTTCCACTCTCAGTTCTACACTTAAATTTACCAGAAAATTCAAGGCATTAGCTTTTTTGTTTTGTTTAATTGTCATGTTGACTGTTAATGTTACAGAGAACCTTTAATAAAAGTTGCTCAATGTTGGACCACCTGTGTTCCTCCGCTGCGTGTGTGATGACGTCATCAAACGACTCGACTTCGACTTTGCTGACGGATTAGTCGACTTGAAAAAATCGTTAATGCCCTATGTCACAGTAAATGAGACAACACTTATTTCTCTATATTTAGCTTTGAATGAACATCTTGGTGCTGAAATGCTATTTTATTCTTGTCAAACTGTCATATTTGGTATATTGAGTAGATTAGATAAAAGTAATGGGAAAAAAGGTTTTACTGTGACAGGCTGCGAAGTACCCAAAGATACAAGGGGCCTAGATAAAGTAGGTCCAACCACTCTGCATTCAGCACAACCAGTACTGATCACCGGCTGATCATCTTGAATCATCTGCTCCTGTTTCTTCACTAGGGCTGGGCGATAAAACGATGAGTATGTATCGCGATAGACACGTGATCGATATCAATAAAATATGTGTTCGATAAAACGTTTTTATTCTTCATCGGAAGAAAACAGAGGTTGCGAAGCAAGTTTGGTTGTTAGTTTGGATCCGTGCCAGAAACGCAGCTGTCATAAATGGTCATAGCACAGCAAAACCACTCCTTTTATGGAGGTTCTGCCGTTTTTTTGTGAATCACAAAGCTTCAGATGTCATCCTGAGCCTTGTCTGGATAGAAGTAAAGCCATAAGAATTTTAAAAACATGGAATAATACCGCTAGCAGAGGGGGAGAGAGGGGGTGAAGGGGAGGTTCGTGTTTACTCTGCGAGCACAGAGGGGACTATTGGAGAGATGGAGGACCTGTTTATCAGTGTTTTACTTCTAAAATCGAATATAACTCCGCGATAATGAGTCTAAAACCCAGAATGAGCGTCTGTGAGGCGCTGAAGCTGTGTTTTCCACTAGAAGACGATATAAACGTGTTCGCGCAGGACAGAGAACACGAGGAGCGCATGGAGCGAGCCCACATAAAGCACGGATCCCAGCCAGAGTGAGTCTGTTGTGAACTGTTTGTACAATTTTCATATACTTGCTTGTAATTTGATATTAAATAAGTGACCTGAGTGTAATTTGGTGTTTGTGTGTGTTTTCAGCCTCTTCCAGCGGCTGGCCAGTGCGCACCAGCTCTGCGCATGTAATACCCTGAACACTGGGGTCCTGTGGCGCACTTGCTTATGTTGAATAATGTTAATTTGGCTAATGAAGTGTTTTTACAATTTCAAGCTGTAAAACAAATTGATCTCTGTATTTGTGTGTTTGACAGTGATCTTTTTTTTTAAAAAACGAATAAAAGATTTTTTTTAAAAAAGCTAGTTTTTGCCCTGTTATGTTTATATAGCTGGTCAAAGTAAAAAACAAATATATTCATCATATTGCCTGGTTTGTGCTGAGAAAAAAAACAATATAAGACATTCTATATTTCACATTGCTAAAGTTTATATTTTTGTTTAAACACAGTAATGCAAAACACATCAAAATATGCTTGGAGTTTCTTAATAACTGATGGAATTATGATCAGAGGAAGGTTAAGTTTAAAATAAATGTAATATATTTTTCTCCTGGTCCTTATTTTAAATGGGTCATAAAAAATATCAATAATTATCGATATTGACCGATATGAAACACTGATATCGTGATACAGGTTTCAGCCATATCGCCCAGCCCTATTCTTCACTGGTTCAGCCTTTAAGTTTGATGGTTTTGCTCTGCTTGAATGATTCATAAGTAGGTCACTGTGTGACGTAACAAACAAAAACATTCCCCTGAAACTGATCAAGTTCAGGGACTGAGAGTCTGTCAAAGTCCTTCAGGACTGTTCCTCACGACCACCTGAAAAATACAAGAAAGTCTGGTTCTATGGAAGCAAAATAATGAAGAAATGAGGGGTGCTAAACACTTTTGCACAGTACTGTAATTTGAAAATACCAGTAGTGGTTTAGACGGCATCAGAATTGAATTATCAGACCAATAAAGTTGGTCCAAAATAGTGTTAAATTAACATTTGGCTATATGACCTTACACTGAAAGTTAGGAATAGTTTAGTTTTCTCCTGTGAATTTACTTTGTCAGAGATGTGAGGATCTGATAGCAACGATATTCAAGATTTTCTAAACTTTCAGTCGATGTAGAACAACTTTTGCAAAGAATCTGTATAGGATGCATTTGCAGATAATCAAAACCATCATTAATTATAATATATTTACATAAAATTTGCATTAACTTACATAAGATACAAAAACAAATGAAAGACCTGACCTGGTGTCTTATGCTTAGTTGCTGTTGTTGGCATACATGGAATAATGCAACCAAAATAACAAAGAAGTAATCAGCTTTTGTGGGGTACTCTTATCTCTTATCTTACCATTACAACGTTTTGGCAAATCTCAGCACTATGTGAAAAGCAAAAAAAAAGAAGAGATTTCTGGTTTTGAATCATGTGACTGCTATTTTCTGTACAAATACATAGTTCCCCACCTGGGAGAGGTGAAGTGATCCTGATTCACTGTCACAGAACAAAATGCATAGAAAACAGAAGCAATGCTGAATGGTGCAGATCAGGAAGAATTCCAAATGAGGTCAAACAATGAGTTGAGTGTTTCTGAGTTTCAGGCTTAAATTTCTACATGAATATGATCTAAATGGGAGATTCATTCAGAGGAGTATTCAGAAGTGACTAAATACAACAACAGGTTATGAAACAGCGGAATTAGAACTGTGACCAGTGATGGGAATAACAGCGCTATAAGTAAACGGCGTTACTAACGGCGAAACTTTTTTAAGTAACGAGTAATCTAACGAATTTCCCCGTTACACCGCCGTTACTGTTACTGACAGAAAAATTTGTGTTACTATATCTGAGAACAGTGAAGCGGTTTTCATGCGAGCAGCGTCTCTCTCTTTCTCTGGTGTGTGTGTGTGTGTGTGTGTGTGTGTGTGTGTGTGTGTGTGTGTGTGTGTGTGTGTGAGTGTGTTCGGGGCGGGACACAACCAGTAAAGATGATTGGTGCGTCTGTAAACACGGGGTGTAACTGAGAACGCAACGATTGGCTTAGGTTTGCCAATCAGAGGAAGAGTAGTGTGGGCGCTCACACACAAGCACACGCGCGGTCAGTCGCGCATGCACACACATACACACACACACGCGCACGCACACGCACACGCACACACACACACAGTCAGTCAAATTTGAATTTGATAGTTGTCTCTCACGTTGTCCCACAACAACATTAAATTAGTGTAGATTAGTGTACAATGTTTTATATTTATTTTATAGTTGTATTAAATTAGATTTTTTTAAAGTAGCGCTATAGTTACTTTGCTGGTAATTAGTTACTTTTATAATGATGTAACTCAGTTACTAACTCAGTTACTTTTTGTGAGAAGTAACTAGTAACTATAACTAATTACTTTTTTAAAGGTACGTGCCCAACACTGCTGATGACATAAATACCACTAGTTTATACTTTCACTTGCGTACAGGCCTCTACATGACAGATCCAAATGATATTGCAACTGTACAGTGACAAAAATATCTTGTATTATGTGCTTTGTATCGTTGATGTATGTGGTATTGTGCTGTTTTTTTTTTGGGGGGGGGGTTTGTTGTTCACACCAATGTCAGTGCAATGCAGTGCGATTAATTCAGAACAATTGTATGTTTAACTTTCTGATGTTGCATAATGGAGTGAATAATAGCACTGCTTGTGACACTGATGCTGTTCTAAGATTAAGGCTGAAATCTCCCAATAATTCCCCTCAGTTGTGCAATACTTGCCAGAGACTCAGGTGTGTGACAAAGTTTCTGGGAAGTTTGTTTCCAGAGTAAACATTGTTCATTTGTTTTGCTCAAGTCTTCATCACTTACTCTGGGCAAGCAGACTCATACAGGATGTATAAACATGAAGGTCTGCAGTGATACGTGAGGGTCATTCTATTGTTGAAGTCCATTTCCCAGTCCACAAAAGGAAGCATGCTTCATTACAATAAATACTTAATTTCAATAAAAAAAGATTTATCCAAAGATTTATAACAAAAATCTAAATCAAAATGAAGCTTGTAAATGATTAAAAAAAAACAGATATGAAATCATTTAGACTAAACTGTAACAAAAGTTGAAATTTTAACCTGGGGTAATTAAAAAATAATCCGAAAATAGCACGTTAAACTTGCATATTGAAGAGAATATGACCACTGGTCTGGACATCAGTATCATCACAGACAGAATTTCATCTAGCTGAACAGTGAAGCTAAGCTCACTGCGCTGCCTCTCTGTCACTGTGAAATTCCTGTAGGACACGTAGTATAGCTGTCATGTTGTGCTCGGAGAGTGAGGCGAGGCGCAAGTGCAAGTTCCCTTTGATGGTTTTTATTACAGAAACACAGACTCTACACATAGAACACCAAAGGTACAAGGGCCTAAAACAAACCGTACATAAAACAGAGGACACATGAGAACCAGGTAGCGTGAAGGAATGTGTGACCAGCAACTAATACAAACACTCTTGGAACTTAAAGGCATGACATGAAATTTTCACTTTATGAGATGTATTAACATTAATATGAGTCCCACTAGCCTTCCTATGGTCCTGCAGTGACTAGAAATGGCGATAGGTGTAAAAAGTGCTTTGATCATCGTGCTCCGCCATTGAGAGAACGAAAGCTCAGATGCCCGATCTGGAATTTGGCCCCGTATGTCGTCATACGGGGAAAGGTTACCTTCCCTTTCTCATGCTTTACCAGCGACTTCACTGTCTGTAGCAACATCATGGCTTGTAAACGAGTGAAGCAGCAGTTACTCTGTGTTTAGATGTATAAATGAGCACAAATGTATATTTTAGTTCCTTCATGCGAGCCTCTGTAGAACCACTGGGTTAATTTTATTTTCTCTGGAAATGCACCGACACGGTTCAGAGCTGGTCTTGCTGAACAGCTGAAAATTAAGTCTGTTTCAGTTCCAACTTTCCTTGACTCAGCTACAAACCTCAGACAAGTAACACAACGCTATATAATTGTGTTGCTTCGCTGTATATGTTTACCGAGCTATTTACCCTCAGAATGTATCTGTAACATTAGCTCTGCAGCTATGTAGGATATCTGCCTTCCTCCTCACTGAAATGACTATGAGTGAGCACCTCTGCACACCAGGGTGGTCAGATTAGAATGGGTAAAAGTCTTACAGCAACGTGGCTGTAGGAATTGATCTCAACAGCTCGGCTTTCTAGGAAATGTCCCAAATCTCACTACAGACAAATACAACTGTCTTTCACTAGCTACGTGACCGCAGTAGCTATTACTATTGCTATTGCTATATATATTGCATTACCGCATGGTACCGGCCGCAAGCTGACCCCTCCCCAACCCTCCACCTTGCTCCGCCCCTCCCCCGCCTTGCACTGCCTCTCTCCTCCTTATTATTTAAAGCTACAGACACAGAAACGGGGCGTCCACTGGAAATCTCATTGTGGGACAAGGCTCTAAGTTACTATAATTCTGCACCAAGGCTGAATTTCGAAAATACTTTAGATACAGAATTAGGGGACCACTAAGACCTATATAAAAGCATGCAATATCAGCATGTCATGCAACCTTTAAACACACAACAGACTCAGACAGAAACCAATAATTTAACATTATCACTTAAACTAAACAAACACCAGCTGTAACTAATACTTGGACAAGACGATGTAATTTCAAAACAAGAGTCCCACATACAAAAACAACAATAACAATAGCAAACACAGCATAAAAAACATAGATATCAGTAAAACACCATACAGTCGGTAACACCACTGACTGTTGCTCCACTGACAAAATTACTCCTCCTTTTCTGCTGTCAATTTATTTTCACTCACATGCTGTGTTTTTTTTATTTCAATTATATACTCGCTTGATTTTCTTTTTCCAGCACATGAAGTATTTTAGACTACATTTATAAAAGAACATCTCACTATCTGTGAATTTCTCACACTTCAGAGAAAAAAGATTTTCAAACATTTTCTATATTAATGAATTTATTATTATTATTATTTATTTATTTTTATCTTTGATGGGTCTCTGCCTCTACTAATGATTCAATTATTAATTGTGAAGCAAATCTGCGTTCAGTTCAAAGTTTTTGTTTGCAATACGTTGACCAAATGTGGAGAAATAATCAGCGCTAAAATATGCAATTGTCCTCAAGGAGATACTTGATGGGTATAAAGATGAACATTGTTATCTCATTTCTTCTGATTCCCCCACACTCTCCCACAGACACATTTTGTCTGGTATTAAGTGAAGAACTGAACAACAACAACAACAAAATCCTTGGTGTCAGCTAGTTACTTTACTGACACCACTAGCATCTCACCAGATGCAGTCTAATAAACATTTGGGCAATGTATTGCGAACAAATACGTTGAACTGAACGCAGATTTGCTTCACAATTAATAATTATATGAATCATTACTCGAGGCAGAGACTCATTAAGTATAAAAATAAATTATAATTCATTAATATAGAAGGTCCAGTTACTGGAGGACAGGTTCTCTTAATAAGAGCTTTGGAAGTGACGCAAACCAAAATGACAAACATAAAATCTCTACTTATTTTATTAACATCACCTTTAAAATGACATCACTGCTATCTGCTGCTAATGCTTTGCTTCAAGGACAAACAATGAACAAACAATGTTATCAACTGGCTTGTGAATATATGCCAGAAAAAGATATGATTTGAAACAGGTATATAAAGGACACATAGCTTACAGTAGTTGGTCAGTTGGTGGTCATTTCAGGTAAGTTTTCTAAGTGAAATCTATAGAGACTCTATTTTGAAGCTATTTCTCATAGTTTATCATGAACAGACACGGTTTTCAATGTTTGAAGCAAATCTGCTGTAATACTGAGTTCATTACGAATTTGAGTTTTCACAGTGCACCTATGTTGCATCAGATTTATTGAAGAAGTTATTCTGCAATTCTTTCAACATCATAACTGCTACATTTCTAGCCCCTCTTCCCAGGGTTGCAGAATAATGAAGGCCCTGCTTGTGACACTGGTTCTTATGCTGTTTTCGACAAGTGGTGAGTTTGGAGCCTGATCTTAATGACAAGTTACAGTCATTAGTGTTGTACTTGAAAACTATAGTCCATAGTTTGCTAAGTAGAGTGTAGTGTGGCTACTACTATATTTCTCATTATTAAGGAAGCATGCTGTTTTCAAATAAGGACAACATCATTTAAATAAAGATTTATAACACAAATCCAAAATCAAAAATTGAAATTACCCATAGATATGTTTGGTTGTGTGTCGCTGGAGAGACAGGTGTGTGACTGAGTTTCTGGGAAGGTTTTCTCAGAGTAAACACGGTTTATAGGTCACTATTAAGCTGAACAAACGTCCATCATAATAAACAGCACCAGCACTTCTGATGAAAGCCAACTGTGATGTGTACACACTGTGCAACGAAATGTTACTCAATGCGAGTGTGTCCATGGTGTTGCAGGGTCGGCCCTGCAGTGTTACAACTGCATCGATGAGTACGATGAAGGATGTTCCAGTACAACACAAACATGTGGCTTCGACCAGGACGCCTGCATCACTGCCATGTTCAACATGTACCCCTGTATGTGACTCCAGTTCTTTTACACTCGTTTTATTTTAATGCTTGCTTAATACATAATACGTAATACTTTTTGTCAACTTTGGCCTGCAGTGATGTTGTACATACTTCATTTATGGCAGGTAGCAGCCCTTACGAAAATGAACCATTGTTTACCAGATTAAATAACCATGGTTTTCGTGTTTTTTGGGTAACTATGAAGTGGTGTATTTATATGTAAACTATGGTAGTACCACAGCTACCATGAAGTGCTATGGATAAACCATAGTAAAACTATGGGTAGTACCAAAGTACCATGGGGTTCCATAGTAAAACTATGGTTACTGCATAAAAACCATAGGAAACCATAGTGAATTTTCGAAAGGGAGACGCTTCTGTTCAATAACTGCAGAGGACAGTCTCCCTGGAGCAACTTGGGGTTAAGGGTCTCGCTCAGGAACCCAGTGGTGGTATGCAAAGGATTCAAACCCATGACCTTGTGGTCCAGAGGCAAGAATCCTACCCACTAGGCCACCACCACCCCATTTATATACACACATACAGTGAGAATAATACAATTATTCATACCCCAGGCAAATTTTCACTTAAAGTTGATTTTATTCAACCAGCAAGTCATATTTAGACGGGAAAGGACATAGGTGTATGCAAAAACATAATACAATGATGTACTAAGACATCATTGAGGAAAAAAACATTTCTCAGCTTTAATGTACAATTATACAAAAAGTGGCATGTCCAAAAGTATTCATACCCTTCCACAACTACCCCTGTGTTTGGGAAAATC
>JBBJLR010144980.1:0-15894 GCA_037577145.1 Brachypetersius gabonensis
TGTAGTGTGTGTGTGTAAGGACTCTTATTGGTGTAGTGTGTGTGTGTGTGTGTGTGTGTGTGTGTGTGTGTGTGTGTAAGGACTCTTATTGGTGTAGTGTGGTGTGTATGTAAGGACTCTTATTTGTGTAGTGTGTGTGTGTGTGTGTAAGGACTCTTATTGGTGTAGTGTGGTGTGTGTGTGTAAGGACTCTTATTGGTGTAGTGTGGTGTGTGTGTGTGTGTGTAAGGACTCTTATTGGTGTAGTGGTGTGGTGTGTGCTTGGAGGGCAGTGATGTTATCCACTACACCAGGGGTCATCAACATGGTGCCCCCAAGGACCACATGAGTAGCTCACCACTGAGCAGAGTCTAACATTTAATTTTATCCTGTTGCTAATCTTCTTTAATCACATTTGCATTTATATAGATTTGAAAGTGACAAAATCTAAAAATAAGCATTTAAAACATGTTTATTATCTTCTTCTTTCATGTAAATGAGGAAATCAGGCAGGCTGCAAAATTTGAGTGAGTAAGGCAAGAATAAATGAAAAATGAATTAAAATGAAAAAAAAAGAAGGAAACACGGCGCTCTGAAGATTAGAATGTGACTCAGGTGCTATACAGGGTCCAGGTCTGCTGTCTGCTCTGCGTCTCTTCTGCCAGGGAGGTGAAGGAGAGGCAGAATAAGCTCCATGCTGAGTCATGCCTCTTCCTCTCTGTGTCCTTCTGTACGTCTGCAGCTCTGCTTCCGTCCCTCCCTTCCTCTCACCCTCGCTATCTTTTGCATCACTTAATGTACTGCACTCTTCTGCCATTTGCTCAAACCCTCAGATTTGTGTTGAGCAGTTTTGTGGTGTGTCGTTTCAGTGGCATTTATAAATGCCAGGTCCTGAATTAGTACTAATTGTTTTGTTTTTGCGACATCTGTTCCCCGGCTGTGCTACAGTGTGGCGTTTCTGCAAATGCCAACTGTAAAGTGGGTTGAAAAAACATCTTATGGAAAAATAACTGGCTCTGTATTCGTGACTATGATCTGAAATTAGAAAAACATACATTCTCTGTCCGTTTCAGATCTCTGTACTTCATAGGGCCTTTCATTTTTGGAGGTTAGATAATGATATTTCATCTATTGACGGTCGATAGCTCTCAGTGTTAATCGGTGCAGTTCAACTACAACTGTAGGAGTCTGTTTATTTAGCTTTCATATTTTCATTTTGTTTTTGTATAGAAATGATTCTGAGACCATATGATTATCAGTTATTGGAAATTTGAGCTTCTTAAAATCAATAAAACTGGAAATCAGTGGCAAAATCTTCATATATATCAATGTGTCAAGGTACTTATAATGGGGGAACCAAATGTCAGTGGTTTGACAGGCTTGTTTATCTCCTCAGGTAGATGAAAATAATGATGGTGATGATGATGATGTACATTGATGCCCTTTGATAATGGACTGCTGGTACCAGGTTAATGTGGCAGGCAGACTCCGGTGCAAACATTAAAACACACGATGCGCTCAGCTAGAGGGAAGTGGCAAAAAGTTAAAGCTTCCTGAAGAGGATTAGGGCTTCGGGCCAACACACACACACACACAGAGGTCACGTGATGGCAGGAGCCATGCAATAATGTCACATGATAATAGCATAGTGGTTCATATTTCAGTATTTTGAGCTCAGTGTATGAATTTATACAGGCGGTATGAAGTAGTGTTAGTTTTGTTCTCATTTGCATTTAAACATATCAATGCCCTCCCACAGCCATTCATATTGCAATCGCTGAGTTTAACCAGTTTTGGAAATACTTGTCAGAGCATTACCATCTAATTTGGCTCTGTTTACCACACATACACACATAATAATGGTGGCCACACTAGTAATGCTATTGCCCCTTTCAATTAACCTGTAACTTTGGTAGCTAGTAACTTCTAACTGTATAGAAGAGCATTTGTTGGTTGTTTAAGCTATTCTATGTTATTTAGATAAAATACCTTTTAAGGGTTACACTATTATTACAAAAACGGACAACTAAGACAGACTTTAGCACAAATAGCTGGTCCCCACCACCACTGCTCATAACACAGGTCAACAAAAAAAATCTTTTTGTAATCATCAGAAACCACAACACACTTTTCTAAACCAGTTTTTTATGCTGACTTCTGATCTGACAGGCCACACTGTGGCATAGATATAATGATCAATGTCAGTCAGCTACCACTGTTTCTTCACAAACACTCAGCATATGATTATTATACGATCATTATACCAACTATCATGCAGTATAGAACTAGCTTCATCACAAACACTGTAAGTGCAGGAAAAACTAAACACAGATCTGAAATCAGCATGAAAAACACTACAGAACCCACAAAAACTATCTCTGATGATTTTGACCTGTTGACCTGTGTAATATTTTATTCAGTATTGTCATAGCAACCAAAAAAGGCACGCTCTGTTTAACTGAACTGGTTCAAGTCACTCAGTGTGGCAACATTTTGCAAGAGCTGACTGCAGAATCCTGTTTCAGGCTGCAGGCACAGCCTCAGTGACCTCCTGAGACTCAACTGTTCTTCAGACCACCTTCTCTCGCGGGAGGAAGGATCTGCTTTTGCCCTTATTTATAGTACAGCAGAGCGCTGCACGCATCCAGTCCACGTTGAAGCAGGACGTGACCTGCTCCACCAGCATTTTTTCTTTTTTTTTCTTTTTTACAGTTCATCTAGTTTTTCCAGGCTGGGTTCATGTAGATTAGGGGTGAATGATATGGCAAAAATATTATATCACAATTTTTTTACAGTTAAATCTTGATTTTGATTGTATCACTGTATTTATATTAATTTATAACCATAGATTTTTTTGTACTAATTTGCAAGTTACTCACTAGTACAACCAAGCTATTGTTGCTTGAGCGCTGTTTCTATAAGATGGGCATTAAGCTGAGGACAAAACAATTGGAGGAGCATAGAACCATAGATAGATGGAATGCAGTGTATTTAGATGATACGACAATCTCTGTACTTTGGCAGAGCTTTAGCACATAGATCGTCTTCATGATCGTCATATCGCCCACCCCTAGTGTAGATTCTGCAATAGAGAGATTTTTGAACTGAATCCAAATGTGCTGCCGTGTGAAAACGGTTAGTGACTAGTGCAAAGTATTATTACGTTTTTAAGTTAATTATTCAGAGAGCATATAAAGATTTTATCCCTTTTACCTCTCCTCTGGTTCTCACACTGTCCTGAAACTTCCTCCGATTGCTTCGGATAAAAGCGTCTGCCAAACTAATGGAATGCAATGTAATAAAGTGGAAACAGTATCAGGTATTATATTAAACCTCAGTGAAATTAAGGTCTCTTTCTATTGCGTTTCTGTAGTTTTATTTCTATAGTATTTATACCCACCCCTCTTACTGACCACAGTATTTAGTTTCTATATTAGTGTATTTAGTACTGAATATTTTTTTTATTTTAACTTATATTTTGTATTGTTCTTCTCTGTGGGTCTGTGCAGTCACAGCATAAGCAGTTTCCAGCAGGATGAATGAGGTTTTCTGATTAAGCAAGATTTATCCTAGCCAGTAATACTGCTAGGCTGACTTTTTCTTTTGTTATCTTTCCGCAGGTATCCGGTACAGCATGGACGTGTCTGTGGATGAGGTCAAAGCCTTGGCCTCGCTGATGACTTACAAATGCGCTGTCGTAGGTAAATACAGTCTCAGTAACAATGTATACTGCAGTTCTGCATGCGCTCCTATTCATTCATACTACACCACTGTCCTTCAGATGGTTTTATTTTACTGCAATTTTTCTGATGGAACTGTTACTACTGGGCCATTAAAATTTTCCGCTGCATTTCTGCTGTTATTGTCAATGTCTGTCAGTCCATCGTGGACCTGTAGTATGTGTGTGTGTCTACAGTGTTCTTATACACATGTGTATATGTATGTGTGTGTATATATGTATATATATTTACACACACGCGTGTGTGTGTGTGTGTGTGTGTGTGTGTGTGTGTGTGTGTGTGTGTGTGTGTGTGTGTGTATGTATGTGTGTGTGTGTGTATGTAAATATATGTATATAAAATATATGTATGTAAATATATACACACATATACTTACTGTGTACATGCATACAACTTGCCTTAGTCTACGTGCAGTTTACATATACATATATGCATATATTTTACAACACAAATGTCCATATTTATATTTCTAGATCATATAGTGAACATTTTATTCTGTACTGTTGGTTTAGTATTTTATTCTATTCTATTGTTTTCTTAATTGTTGCTGCTCTTGTCTTTGTTCTGTCCACTTTCTGCCGTGACGAAGCAATTTTCCCACGTATGGGACTAATGAAGGTTTATCTTATCTTCCTTCTCCAAATGTTTTCCCCAGATGTGCCATTTGGAGGTGCTAAAGCAGGAGTCAAAATCAACCCCAGGAATTATACTGTAAGTAAACACTCCCTGGAAAACATGAGCCTTGGCTTCTTACAGTCTTGAGTGAGGCTTTTTCATTCTCAGTGATCTCTCTCATGCTCCTGAAATAGCTTTCAGTATTATAATTGGTCGATGTACTGACAGAAAAAAGGCCTGTGAGTGTCTGTATACTGTAAATTTCCACTGACTATCTCTGTATTGTGTGCCGGGTCTTCTCCACATCCTGAATTCACAATATGAATCTCCCTTTCGTGTGCTGCACGCCCTAATTGGCTGTGTTCCCGACTGCATAATAAAGTGCCCTTGTTTGGCTGAACTGTGTATATTTGTCCTGGCAGCCTTCAGGATGGAGCCACAGTGCCTGGGTGTGCATCTCCCTCTCCTTGTCATATCCATTATACATGTTTATCCTCTGGGTCTCTCTCTCTCTCTCATTGGAGTGCAGTGCTGTAGGAATCATTGTGAAAGGACAGGGGTTGCCTTTGAACTGCCTTTTTCTTCTCTAGTATCTTTTCTTTTCATGCTTTATCCCACATCAGGCTTTGGTCCAGAACGCAAATACTGTCTTTGCTGTTTTGCCTTTTACGTAACATTTAAAGCTCGAAACCTGATAAGAAAACTACTGAAAGACCAGCTTGAATGGTCTTGAAAACCAAGCCGCCAGTGAGGTTGAGGTTTATTTCCCACAAGTGTCTCCCGTGACTAACGCTGGCCTGAAAGCTAGGCAAGTTTTGGGGCCTTCAGAGTGAAAGTGCTGATCCTAACCATGGATTTCCCTTTTTTTTTAGGTAATGGCTGGTCTCAAAGGGTGTTTTCACAATTGGTCCATTTCATCCTTTAAAGTGAACTCAGATCGATTAGTCAGCATTTTTTGTGCATATGTGAACACTTTAAGTCCGCAGCACGGTTCGGTTAACTGGCGAACATTGAACACAAAGCGCTCCTGGTTCACAGTAGGTAGATCACATGGTACAGCCCCAGGAAATGAAAAGATATTTTTAATTGAACAGTAATAAACATACAAACATGCCAGGATACAACTCCATTACAATTTCAATTATACTTCAGACAATCAAACAAGAGACGACATGAGAAATAAACTAATAGATGGAAACGAATAAATGATAAGAATTAAAAAAATTAAAACCCAATAAAACAACGTGACCTAGAGGGTGTTTACACACTTGGTTCGTTTCAGCCCTTAAAGCGAACTCGGTTCGATTAGTCAGCAATATTTGTGTACGTATGTGCCTCAAATGTACTCAGACCCTCTGAAACTATCTGAACTGAGACACATCGGGATTCGGTTTCAGTCCACGGCACATTTTGGTTAAACTCGCGTTATGAACTCAAAGTGCTCCAGGTTCGCTTTGACAGTTTTCGCCCTCTAGGCTTGCCGTAGGTTGATCAAGTGGTACAGCCCAGGGAAACAGGCAACAGACAATAAAGAAATAAACGAATAAATGGGAATACATGATGATAAAAACTATTTAAAAAAACAATAAATAAAGGGGACCTTGTCACGATCAAGTTTCTCTACCAAGCTGCTCTCCATCTGTTAAAGAACGATAAGATATTTGTGGAAAATGTAGCAGTTTGGTAGAGCTTTTAACCATCTACTCTTATGGAGAAAAACATTCACAGTAATGGTGAACGTGAAGAAACAGCGGCGGCAGATTGGAAGAGGATAAAGTGTGAACAGAAAAAATAACTGAGACCCATCTGAGCTGAAGTGGAGTCTGAACCGAGTTCCTTTCAAACGAACTCACAGTGTGAAAAGAAAAAGAGCTGAGTTTCCTTTCTGTTGGTCCATATTTTGGAGAACTTCTAAAAACTTTAAATTCTAGAGGACTGAGTTCGGTTCCTTTAAAAGAGGACTAGATGTGAAAATACCCAGAGTGGTTGGGAAAAACAGAGCTGACCTGTTGATTATTTATGGCTTGAATATTACTCAGCATCTTGGTAGCTCGCTCGGCATCTGCCCTCGATGTTCTTTATGAATCTTCAGCACCTCGTGTCGTGTTACTGGAAGTGTTCCCAATGAGAGGAACACTTTCCCTGTGCTTTAACTGTGTCTCACTGATGAACTGATCTATTTTTTTGATGATTTTGGTGCTGTGTAGGACAACGAGCTGGAGAAAATCACAAGAAGATTCACCATTGAGCTCGCCAAAAAGGGATTCATTGGTGAGTTCTATTGATATACTATGAACTCTAAAACTGTTTTTATTGTCCTGAATCCACACCCTGTGCATTTATTTATTAAGTCTGATAAAGTAGGCAGTTTCTTCTTTAACCCTGAGTGTATCAGTAAACTGATTTCAGTAAATATAAACGGTGTAAAACAGTCTAGAACCGGTGTTTACCCTCAGAACTCAGAGTGTATCAGTAAACTCTGATTTCAGTGAATATAAATGGTGTAAAACAGTCTAGAACCGGTGTTTGTTCTCCTACACTCTCGCCGTTTGCTGCTCTTTCTCTCGACGCGCCGCCGCTCGGATGCTCTCCGGAGCCCCTCCCTCTGTGGGTTTTCCCCTCCCAACTGTGAGCGGAGACTATCCTGAAAGTTCTCGGGGTTCAGAGATCTAGGTTTGTTTCTAAAACCTAAAATAAAAGAATTTTATAACTTTTTTGTTCTTTATGTTTATTTGCGTGTTTTTAAACCCCAGTGGTGGTTTTTATTATTACATGTTTTTAAATTACAGTAACTTTGGTTCTATGTGACACAGGAACACAGGAGGAACTTCCATATAAGGAGCTGTTTTGCTGTATCTACCATTTGTTGTGCTTCACATTTTAAGGGCTAATCTCTCTGTGTGACAACCTTCAGCCCCCATACAGCGTCGTGTTCATGCTATGCTAAAAACCAAGACTGTGTCACTCAAAACTGAGTTCCCAAAACAAGCTTTGTCCTTAAGTCTTACCTGTACATCAACACGCCACTATAAGTAATGCTGGTGACCAGTAGTCGCAATATTCACTCAAGGAACTTTAGACTTCCCCTTGATCCTCTGAACCCAGCAGAGCTTCTTGCTGCCCCTTCAGGAAAAAGCCTAACCTGAGCTCTAAACTGAGAACAACAGAACTGGAGAGGAGATAGAAGATAAACCATTCTTCTTCCCTGCTAACATCATTAATGTTTATTAATCAGAATTAGAAAACTTCACTGATCCCAGAAGAAGCTGCTTATGCTACGACTGCACAGACACACACAGACAAGAACAATATAAAATGATATAAAAGTCAGAATAAGTTCTGCAGACATTATGTTGTGGTCATTAAACCACAGAAACACAGAAATAATATACTAAATATGGCATAAATGTGCAGTCAAAATAAAACTGTGGAGGAAGTTTTCTGGAGTAAGAAGCAGCACAATGTCTTCCTAAGGGTCTTTAAACTTCCACTCAATTCTCTGAACCCAGAAGAGCTTCTTGCTGCCCCTCTGAGGTTCCCTCGTTCCTCAGCAGAGCTGTTTTTGGAAATGTAGCCTCAGGCATGACAGTTGAACTGCATGCCTACCTGTTTACCCTGGGGTTACTGGGACAGGGGTATGTATTTGCCACAGTGTTGTCATGGGCACTGAGACCGGACTCTGCAAGAAGCAATTTGAGTCTAATCAGATTCCTGTGGATAGTGGAAGAGTCACACATGGATTATGAGACTTTGTGTTCTGGAGACTCTTAAGTGGATATAGAAGCCCATGCTGTCGGACAATCCATGTCACTTCAGTTCTTTTCCTTTTGATTTTTTACATGAAAAAAATACCGTAATAAAAAAATACCACAATAAATGCCATAATACCATAGTTTTGCAAATTTAACAACTTTCTTTTTCAAAACTAATGAATTTACAGCTTTCTTATTGTTAAAAACCTCAAAGTTTCAATTTTAGCTCCGAAAATGATTTAAACTTTGTGTATTAATGAGTACTGACATCATAACAAGGACATAAACATTATGAGGGTTGGTGTCATTCCCAAGATAGTGCTGTCACAAATATTTGCACGATGTTTTCCTCAAAATAAACCTGCTTACTCTTTAAAATGTTACGCAAGCGACAACAAAAAGGCATTTAGTACATCCTACCAGTTTTTGCACACACTGATATTTTCTACATTTGCATTTTACTCACTTAATATTTACTAAAAATCCGTATTCAATCAACATTTGAGTTCTTTATAAGCCAGAAAATGTTAATGTTTATTAATTATTACTGACCTGTAAATAAGCACTTAATATACTGTAATCGTGGATCTCCAGGCGAGTGTTAGATATTTAATGAGCTGAAGTGTTGAAACAGCAATGAGTGCATTTAAAGTTAAAGGACAGTCTAGAATTTGACTCTGAATCACCAACAACCAGTTAATAGGAGTCAGACCTTCACTATTACAGATTCTTTCCTCGTAGAAAGAAAACTGGCTTTTTACACATTTTCATTTATAGTAGTTCACTCAACTTTTTAATAAAAATAAAAATCTGTGGTGAAAACCTGTGCAAAGGTTTTTGACTGGTAGTGTGTCCCCAAACTTTCGATGTGCAGCGGTTCTCGCTCAGTGTGTTTGTCAGTGTAACTGGAGCCCATTTCACATGACTGGCCCCTCTGCTCTCACGCAGTTGGCAGATTGTAATGGAACCTCACGTTTTATTTTTTTCCCTCTCCTCTTAGGACCTGGCATTGACGTGCCAGCCCCCGACATGAGCACCGGAGAGAGGGAGATGTCCTGGATCGCTGACACTTACGCCAACACTATCGCCCACACTGTGAGTGGCTGAGCGTGTGAAATCCATACACCCCCACAGCTCCTGCACCCTCATAACGTCTGCGTGTTTTCACACTTCGTCCATTTCATCCTTTGAAACTAATGATTGCTAATGATTGTGAGTGATTTCACATTTAGTTCATTACAACCTTTAAAGCGAACACGGATCGATTAGTCGAAATTTTTTGCATATATGTGAACACGCCAAACGAACCCAATTATACTTCAGACAATAGCAAAAATGAGACAATAGACAATAAAGAAATAAACTAATAATAGCAAATGAATAAATTATAATAAGTAAAATAAAACCAACAGGATCAAGATCAAGTTTCAAAGCATTTTTGCTCTCCATCAGTTTCAGTGAAGAAAAATAGTAGCAGAGGTCTTTGTGGAAAATGTAGAAGTTTGATAAACAGTAGCGGCAGGTTGGAAGATTCAAGATTCTTTATTTGTCACATGGATAGTTTTACAAGTTCCAACACGGATCGAAATGTATCCTGAAGCGCTCCTGCTTAAGACTGTGCAAACATTATAAAAAAAAGTACAATTTTAAACTAAACACAAATCTGAACATTTCAAAACCACAAATAAAGATAAAAAAAAATTAGTAGAAGTAGAAATAAGTATAAAAGTAAATGCAACTTTAAATTTAGAAAACACAAACCTGAACATTTCTAAAACACAAATTTAAAAAAAAAACAAAACAATGAGCAACACAAGTTTGAGGTAAAAATAAGCTACATTTGAGGTTTTTTTGGTTGTTTCCACACTTGGTCTGTTTCAGCCCTTAAATCGAATTCGGACTGATTAGTCAGCATTTTTTGCGTATATGTGAACACGCCAAACGAACTCAGACCCTCTGAAATGAAACAAACTGAGACACATTGGAAGAAGGTTAAACCAATAAATACGAATAAACTAATAAATGATGATAAAAAAATCAAAACCCAATAAATAAATACAGAAATAAGTTGATAAGTTTGGGAGAGCTTTTAACAATCTACTCTTATGTAGAAAAAAATTCCCAGTAATGGTGAATGTGAAGAAACAGCGGCGGCAGGTTGGATGAGAAACTAAAGTGTGAACAGAAAAAGAACTGAGACCCATCTCAGCTGAAGTGGAGCAGAAAGAGAACCGAGTTCCTTTCAAACGAGTTCACAGTGTGAGCAGAAAAAGAACGGAGTTCCATTTCTGCTGGTCCACTTTCTGGAGCACTTCTAGAGGACCGAGTTCGGTTCCTTTAAAGAGGACTCTTTGTGAAAACATCTTCTCTGGTGTTGTTGCTTTCGAAAAGCCTCCTCTGGTTTGACTCGACCTTCTTTCATCACGCGTCATATCGGCCTTCCAGAGATTGTTAAACAGGCATAAGAGTTTGCTGCACAAATTGTTTTTGTTAAGAGTGTTTATGCAACAAGCCCTACAAACACTGTCACCATGAGATTAGAGACTGATAACCAGAGAAAAGCTCTTTCATCTTAGTGTGGCTTAATCAGTTACAGCTTATATTTGCTTTTCTCTGATAGCAGCGTGTATCTCGGACAGGTTCTGCATTCTTTTTACTGGGTAAACAGTCGCTAGTTTTTTTTTTGTTTGTTTGTTTCCAGGCAGTAATAGCACTTTATTTAATTGTTCTTAAAGGCTTGCACAGAAAGTGATATTGTAAGGAGTCTACAGCAGCTGGCATGACTGAAAGAGGCTTAGACTCTCCTCTGGTCTATAATCAGACACTACTGAAGTCACACTGATCTCCAGATCATGTTTTGCCTTGATGTGGGGCAAGTACTGAGTAGCAAACACAACAAGAAGTGCATTCCTGCGAGAAAGAATGAGGTGACGGCACAAGGAATTCATTGATTTTGAACTATCAATACTTGGCCCCTGACCGTCCAATCAAAAAGCTTTATACATGTGCACTGTGCTATGACCCATGTGTCTCGCAGGTGTAGTTGAAGTGATGCCAAAATCTCATACTGCCTCGGAGGAGAAGCGGTGCCGAAATTTTGCCATAAAAAGAGTAAAAATAATAATAAGGAAATTGATAAAAAAAAGAACAGAAGTGTGATTGCTGCCTTTTTCAGCTATAAAAGAGTAATCATTGGAATTGATATTAATAGTAAATAGTGATGTCGAACTAACACAAATTAATTTTGATCAGTTAATCACAGCAAAAAAATCAACGTGTTAAAAAATTTTTATGCCGATTAATGGCACCATGTGCGAAAAAATAAGTAATTTTTTCTCGGAAAAAAATTAATCATTATCAATATTATAAACCAACTGTATAAGCATTAATTGATAGACTGCTTATATAATACATATTTTGTAAATACAATGTTTTTCTCGGTATTATGCTATTATCTGCCAACTTCTATTTATCAGTGTTAAAAACTGACAAATAGAAAACAAACTAGCATGTATCAATAGACTTAGAAAATATATTTTTAAAATAAAACATATTTTTCTCGGATTATGCATATTATTTGCCTATCATCAGTGTTACAAATTGACTGAACTGTTCACTTAAGGGAAGCATTTTTGTTTTTTTAGTTGTCGTTTTGAGCTGCGGTAGCGTTTTTCAACAAGGCAGCGTAATTCATCAGAACATCATTCATTTCAATTTTAAAATACCTTTACAGCAAAGATGTCTGACTGATTTAGATTAATTAATCAGAGAGCTTGTAAATAATTGGAATTTTTTTCACCCTAATAATAAATAAAACTTAATAAATAAAACAGTAGTGGATAGAGCAGTAGTGTGATTGCTGTGGTTACACTAATAAAACATAATTTTTTCATGTTTGGTGTGTTTTACATCACTTGTTCAGCCTGTTCAGTGCTCGGTGTTCATGTTCAGGGTCACTGCCGGTCCTCCTAGCCCACAGTTTATACGTAGTCAATATTCCTGGCATGGCAACTTGGGAAATTTTTCCTCTAGTTAGTGATTCTGTGATGTTTTCACTCAAAAGTCCCAGTTGAAAATTCACACATGACTGTATTGGTATTGGTGTTTGGAGAGACGTAACTTATTTTTAATACTGCCATAGAGGCCAAGCTGTATTAGAGCAAAGAGACACTCCACAATGCCAGTGAGCCCATTGAGAGGAGAAGAAGCCACTATTATCACTCTTCCCTCTGCCTCAATGGCCAAACACAGTGTGCCCAGCACGAGGCTGCCCAGGGCTTTATGTAATCTCATCACTGATGTTCTGTAATACACCATCATTGCTTGACGTAGATGATGTGTGAGGAGGATTTCCACGTTTGAGGAGCCTAAGAGAGTGGAGGGGTCGGAGAGATAACATGTAATGCTGTTCTGCGGGGTTCAATAGGTCGTCATTTTCATTTTCTCTGTGTTCCCTCAGGTGTGTGTGTTTTAATCAGAAAGCTGCAGAGAGATCCATCTCGTTCTTAGCTGCTTTCAGAGCGCTGATTTGTACATTTGTAGAAGAGATGTGGGCCATTAGATGGCCTTTGACAGTGTGTTTTTGCTCGAGCTGGGAGTAGCTGCCTTTAATCCGTTTATGTGAAGTGGCCGAGAGACATAGTGACGCTCCCCCACAGGTGAACAATAAATGATTGATGATTCTTTGAAAAGCAGCTGAGTAGGTTAGAGTTTAAACCGGTTAGACTGAGGACATTAGAGCCTCCAGGAGAGTTGTGTGTTAAAGGCGGCATAGAAATACATGTACAGTACGCTCTTCAGCCTCCCCTCATATCATCATATTTTGCTTCCAGAGATCCAGACCTTCTTGTCTTTTAATGTGTTCTTGGGGAACAGTTCTCCAGGCTTCCTGAATGGCTTTCAAAGCCTCTCATTTCCAGTCCCGTCCCTGAACCTGACCAGAGGTTTCAGAGGAATGTTTCTGTTAGTTAAAACACATAGTGACCTACGTATGAATCAATTTTTATATACATATATATATATATAATATCAGCTAAATGCCCAATCCTTACAGGCCTGTATCTACTCTGTGATATCCACATCGATAAAGGATCTATAATGAATCTATACAGGATTTATTAAGGATCTATAAAGGTGGGGTATATTTACTAGGCCACACCCCCCAGATGTGAGAGTTAGTTCAATTGCTCCTCCTTCCCCTGCGTAACCCTTGTCTTCTCTGGTTCCCCTGCTGCAGTGAGTCTGCTGTGAGTACACATCCTCTCTCTCTCTCTCTCTCTCTCTCTCTCTCTCTCTCTCTCTCTCTCTCTCCATCCCTCTCTTTCCCTCTCTCTCTTTGTCTCTCTGCCCCCCCCCTCACACCATCAGACCCTCACTGCACACCTTGGTCACGCCTGGCGCAGCCCTGCCCCCAGCGCACCGTCCTCCGCTGCTCCCCATGTGTCCCTTTCTGTCCCATGTTATAGGACTTCAGGGTCTCATCCCACTGATCCGTGTCCTTGTCCCACTCGAACAGCCCTGTGTGGTGAATCTATTTGAGATTTAGGGTGAGAGAGAGGGAGACGGGCAGCGTAGTCTCATATGCATTAGACCTCTGTCGTTTTCCATGCACATGTGTACCTCAACAACCAGGACACACATGCATCCATAACATTTCTTCATTTTTAAATCAGCATTATTTATAATTCAGAAAATAAAATACGTATTTCGTATTAAATATAAAAAAAGTATAAAAAAGACAGGTACATGTTACTATGCAGATTTTAGTAGAATTGCTGTATACTGGTTGTTGATCTGAATGCCTCGTTCTAGATCTGTATTTAGTCATGATACATGTTCAGTGCGATGCAATTAATTATACTGACTGTCGTTGCACTGTTGTGTAGTTTTGTGTGCATGGTTGCATGACTGTTTTTCCGTGACTGTTTATACCCATGGTAGTATGAACTTATTCATGGTATACTCTTCTATAGAACAGTACATTTCGGAGTGTCTGAGGATTGTGCTTTCTATGGTAGATTGTCCAGCTATTGTCAGACGGTAACTTGTCTGCTGTTTTTGTGTGTGTCTATACAGGACATCAATGCTCATGCCTGTGTGACGGGGAAGCCCATCAGCCAGGGTGGCATCCATGGCAGAATCTCAGCCACAGGTCGTGGAGTCTTCCACGGTATCGAGAACTTCATCAATGAGGCATCTTACATGAGTAAGCTTGGCCTGACCCCCGGCTTCCAGGACAAGACCTTCATCATCCAGGTATAGTCAACAGTTTGGTTTAGCAAAACACGAACAGAAAGTCCTGCAGTGCTGTTGTAGCTCCTTCTGGCTGGGCTCCCATTAAATTTATGTTGAATGTAAATTTGTGTTTACATATGTACACACACACACACACACTACTAACTGTAAAAACCTGCATGGTTACCCTGTACGACATTTAGATGGTTTTCTTTAAGTTTACAGTTAGTTCTTAGACATTTTGTAGCAACCTAATGTTGATTAAATTTAATGTCATTTCAGTCATATACACAGTACAGAGTGAAACTAAATAATGTTCCTACATAAATGCAGACAGGAGAGAATACACAGTTGTATAGTACAAAGAGAGAAAAAGTGCTAGAAAAACAGAACAGCAAAACGATGTTACAAGATGAGTTGTCCGGAGCAGTAACAGCACTGTGTGTTTGAATGCAGTATTGACAGTAACTATATACTAGCAACATACAGTTCACTGCACGACTAACAGTAGTTAAGTGCGCAAAAGTGCAAATATTGAGGTAGACAGCTACAAATAGATAATTGGGCAAACAAGTAAAGGAGAAGTTAATAATAAATGATTGGTGTTTACAGTGACAGTTGTTCAGTGTGTCTATGTACTAAAGTTTGGCCCTACCAATGTATAGATTGGCCATTAATAGTGCAGCAGTATTTATATTACCCAATTTTTTTTTTGTAAACCTCAGAAGCCACAACACATTTTTTAAACCAGTTTTTCAGATCTGCTTTCAGTTTTTTCAGTCACAACACTAAACTTCATTGTTCAGCAGTGCCTAGTGCTGAGAACATTAAATAACTGGATCTCAGTTCCTGTTCTGGTCTCTGTTTTAAAAGGGAAGAGGGACTTAAAACTCAGCGCAGAGTAAAGCTCTCAGTTCCCTCTTGAAAATGTGTTTTAAAATTCCTCTTCCTCTCCCAGCAACCTCAGACTTCTGGCTCAGAGTCCTGGCTGGCTCTCAGATGTGTGCTACAGCTGCAGCCCTTTCTTAAGATTAAGTAACCAGGTCATAGAACAGTAGTTCTTTTTTTTCTTCTTCTCCAACAACGTTCACTCTTAATTCCAGTGGAGTTGAAGCCTTTGCGACCCATCTGTCCCGACTGTGACGTGGAGGAGAAATCCCTGGCTGTACTTGGTGGACTCATTTTACACAGTGACCGATGCAGAGCCTTTCTGTAGGGATTACGGCCTGCAATGCAATTTTCTTTGAGATTTATTGTTTTTACACAGAAAGGGAGGGCAAAGAGGAGGCACTGTCTTGTCCATTGCATGCAGAAAGTAGCAAAGATTACAGTGTGGATTTACACAAAGTTGCACTTATTATTTTTTTCTTTTTTCAGTCTTGAGTCCCCTCTCATTTCTTAATATTTTACTCTGATTCACCTTGTTGGTACAAAAATACTGCTACATTCCTTTCAAACTCGACAGGCTGCAAAGTGCATAAAGATACAAGGAGTCTAAGATAAAGGAGCTCCACCCACTCAGCATTCAGCACCACCAGTATACTGATCACCACCTGATCATCTGGAATCATCTG
>JBBJLR010145000.1:0-15891 GCA_037577145.1 Brachypetersius gabonensis
TTGCATACACCCATGTCATTTCCATGGGTTTTGACTAAATTTGACTTGCTGGTTGAAAAAAAAAATCAACTTTAAGTGAAAATTTGCCTGGGGTATGAATAATTTCGAGGCTCACTGTATAACTACCTAATGTGTTGGAACTTACTACCAACATTACAGGTTTTGAACTACCATTTGCTATTCATGGCTTGTAGGCCTCATTCAGTATTTTGACCAACATACTAAGATGAAACATTTTGAACAGTTTGAAATGAGTACTTCCTTTACCAACCAACAGTGTTTTTAAACCATGTAAATTTTTTTTAACTTTAAAAAGTGGCACAAAATAACATGTCTCTGGTCAAAAAGGACAGGTATGATTTCTTTAGTAAATAAAAGACTTTGTGGTTGCTAAAGTATGAAAGGTAGTTGCTATGTGTCGGAGTGGGTTGTTATAGTTTTTAGGCGGTTGCTATGGTTTAGGAGGTGGTTAAGTAGTTTCTATGCAGTTGCTGTGTGTAGGAGTTTGTGGCTAAGGAGTTTCTAAATGGTTGCTAGGCAGTAGTTTCTAAGCAGTGGCTCGGGAGTTTTTAGGTGGTTGCTAGGTGCTTGTTGGTGTAGGAGGTGGTTGCTAGGCAGTTTCTCTGCAGTTGCTTTGATATTGTAGGTGGTTGCTAGGGAGTTTCCAGTTGCTATGGTGTAGGCGGTTGTTGCTAGGGTGCAGGACTTGTATGCCTTTGCAACCACACAGAAACTCCCCAGACAAGACTTCAGGAATCTTTTTATTTAAATGAACTGCAAACTGGTGGGGTGTCAGTGTGCTCAAAGGCACCAGCAATGTTCTTAAACCATTTTATGAATTAATCGGTCTTATTAATTAATTTCTAGTGATCAGTCATTTTTGACTGGGAGCACCATGAATGTTTAAGTTCAATAAACAAAGTCATGGAACCCTATAACAAAGAAATGGAATTAACTTTCCTAGAGAGAAAATCTGAAAATCTGTCAGATTTGACCAGAACACAATAGGGTTATGGTTTTACGTTTGACACACGTATGGCAATTTCTGAAAAGATCTGAATGAATATGTTTTATACTTTGTATGGACAAAAAACAATTAACTTAATCCATTGTGCTATTCTACATTTATATTTTACTGAGAAAACATACAAAACAAAAATGACACTGTCGCAGTCCTTTACGTTTACAGGATATATGTGAGTTTGGATTTCATTTAAAATTTTTCACAATAAAAAATAGACATCCAATTAGCATCTCAAACAAACTTGGGGAAAAAAAACAAAAAAAACACTACACCCGGGTATGATGCAAGCGACTTAGCGTGCCTTCGGATTGTTACAATTAGTGGCTTGTTGTCCATCAGTCGCATTATTGAGTACACAAAGAACAGACCTTTTAATAAGAATCTTTAGTCAAGAACAGCCATGAAGCGCTGAACATACAAGAGCAAAGAATGCTTTTGTATTACTCAGAGCCTCCAAGAGCATAACACTAAACAGCTAAGGGGGAACCTTTACTGTTGACGTCCTCTCCCGTCTCCTCCTCTTCAACTTCTTCAACATCTTCCATGTCAGCCGGGTCCAGCTCAGCCTGTTCTTTACTGCAAAACACAATCACACATCATTGCCACAATGTTTGCTTTTTCCTGTGATAAAATGTTAATTGTTTTAAATAATCATACTTATGAAATACTAAACATTCCTTTTGAGACAGCAAGCATGAATGAGAAATCTGAACACCGAACTGCCCCATATGGCAGTATAGAACCTGCATCAGATGTCTAATAATCTATATTAATGCCAATAGAAAAACACTAGCAACCCATTAAAGCTACCAAACACATGCATCGTATCATGCCAACAGGGGGATATCTTCCGCTGGGTATGGGATAGGATAAAGCACACAGGAAGCAGAAAGAAACAGACATCAAACAGGCTCATTTAACACCACTTTTATAGATTTAATAGAATAAAATGGTAGTGGGTGGTATGTCGAGTCAGTTTATCAAAATTGGTCCTAATGCATAAACATCGTAATTACAGTCCTACTGGCAGTCTACTTTGAGTGCAGAACCTGAACATGGCAGATTTTGGGAACACCACATGCTCAGCACTCGTTTCTTGCTAGTGGTAGACACATCAATCCAGTAGAGGTGTGAACCTTCACTGGTCTCATGATTCCATTACGATTATCAAGTCAACGATTCGATATCGTGATACACCCCATGAAATTTCTATCACTTCACACCAGGGACGGTTCTAGATAGACATATGAGTGTGCAGACAGAAATGTGAAGGGAGAGAAACACTACTCTACCAGACTGTGAGAAACTGTGAGAACAATGGACTAGACCCCCATGGACTGCACAAATATAGATGTATTTTTGGTTAATTATTTCACAAGTCGCTATAACTTCAGCAAAATCAGATTTGCTGCTTCCTCAAAGCTTAGTCCTGCAGCTCATTTTGCTCTGCCCCGCCCACTGAGAAACCTGATACCGGATCATTTAATAATAATAATATAATAAGTTTATTTTATATAGCGCACTTCAAGCTCAAGGATGCTGTACAGTTACAATAAAAAAAACAACATACATAGGACAGAAAAAAAAAAATCAATACAACGAAGTACAGCAGTTTCATATGCAGTATGGCATCAAATACATCTGTTTCAAAGATGGTTTAAGAAGGCTCCAGTGAAAATTGGTAGCATTGGCTAAACAAGAGTGTTTTGAGTTTGGATTTAAACTCAGTGTACTTATAGAACGAAGACAGTGGCTGCGAGTTCCAGAGTTTAAGAGCCATAACAGAAAACAGACGAGATCTAGGAACAGAAAGCTCTCCCGAAGATCGGAGTAGACGAGTAGGAAGGTATGGGGTGAGCAGGTCAGAGAGCTAAGATGGTGCAAAACCATGGAGTGACTTAAAAGTAAGGAGAAGGATTTTATAAGTGATTTGCATACTAACAGTGATTGGATGGTTAGCTGGGGGGCAGGTGAGTGGGGGATCTCTGCCCAACATGGAGGGAACAGAGTTGCCCCCTCTTCCCTGAGCATAGAGCCAGCCCCACTTCACATTATGTTTTCAAATACAAGCCTATACAAATAAAAATACAACGAAAACGGAAAATGTAAACAATTGGTTTGAGAGCGGACCTTCCTGCAGTGACCACATCTTTGTGGGGGAAACCTTTGTGTGACATGCTTTACACATTTTTGGCTGACGCACGCGAGTACCATCAGCGAGTTGAGATCAAGCAGTCACAGTCACTACCAGGACTTTACTAGATTTTTAAAGCCGCTGCCAGAAAATCAAGCAAGAGCATGATAATCAATTGTTCTGCCACTGCATCGATGCAGAATCATCCACGTCTGCATCGTGATGCATCGATTATGTGATTGTCAAAACCCCTACCACCCATCCATACAATCACACACAAATGCAGTAAGCCCCCGAAATTGTAAGAAATACCTAAAACGGCTATTTTTAGTGTAAACCCGAAATACGTTCTTGTAATGTAGGGCTCGCAAATTCGCTAGCCCGATGTCCCGGGGCTATTTTGTCTTCCAGTGGGGCTTCCAAAATCGCTCAATCCTGCCCTCGGGCTATCATAGGAAGGAAAAATATATGTCATTGCTTTTGGATTCTTTCGCAAATGTAGCTGGGTAATTATTTCATTTTTGGGCATCAATGAGCCACTGTCAGTATGTGAAATATTGAAATCGTGTTTGAAATCGCACGCTTTTTTTACTTTCACTTTGCAATCGCGCAAACTGTATTTCAATTTCGTTTTTTTTTTATTTATATAGCGACTTTAACAATGGTCATTGTCACAAAGCAGCTTCACAAAATGAAATAAATTGTGTGTGAATGAAATGCCTCCGATGAGCAAGCCAAGGGTGACGGTGATAGTATTAGAGGGTGACATGGGAGTACACTTTAAAACCTCTCCCGTCCCACGCCCACAAAAAAAAAAATCCCATCCCATAAAAAACTGGGGGAAACCCATCCAGTCACAATTCCAGAAGAATGACTCCCATTCCCTCCCACTCCCATGCTGTTTTTTTGGGCTGGAATCGGTCAGTTACAGTAAAAAAATAAAGTACAGATCACAGCATGCCCAGCTTAGTTGAATAAAAATCCAAAATGTGATTTATTGAACTGAAAGTCATCTTAATGCAGTGTGTTTCATGTTGAATTTTATGCAAATCATCCATCCATCCATAAACACACACACAGAGTCTGAGCAGTACTTAATCGGTTGTCTACTAGTCTTGCAGCTGGTGTAGTCTTCACGTCATCATTCTCAACGAGTAAATTTAGTTATTTCAGATCGCCCACAAATATCCATGAGCACAAGTGACGTTATTTTCAGACAGTAGTCGTTGAAGCGTAGCTTTCACGTCCATCTCCATTTTTGTTATGATTTTCGTGTCTAAAACGTGCGTAAAGAAGCTGCTTCTTCTCGTACAATATTGGTGGTTGGACTATCGCCACCTACTGTTACAGGTGTGTGGAGCACCCCATTCACTTAACCGACAACACACAGCAAACAGGAGAGCATAAAGAGACAGGAAGACTAGTATTGAGATCAAATTTAGTTTATTTATTTAAAAAGTACATTTTTGTGTAAAGTTATCATAGTGTTATTACGATTCCCGGTCCCGCCCACTCCCGCTTACATTTTTTCCAGTCCCGTCCCGATCACATTAATAGTGATTTTGTTTCTGTTCAATTAGAACCAAATATTTGAGTTGATTGTAATTTTATAGTTGTTGTAACTTGTGTTAATTTTTTAATTGAGGTTGTTTCCTTTACAATATTATACATTAAAAATCATCTCATATTTGGGCTACTCAATTTTATATTGGGCTTAAAGACATCTGTAAATGTCAAGCCTTGGCATCACAATCAGGGTTTAATATAGTTCCAAGCACTATAAGCTATAAACAGACCTGAGTGGCATCAATGTTTCTGGCTACCCTGATGCACGACATCTACCGACCTCTAGCCTAAAAATCAGATTTTTGAAGGTATTATTTTCTCCAAAGAATGAAAATTGGATTTTTAGAATTTAATTAGAATTTGATCATCCCTCTTTTGTTGAGCCTCTTTGGTATAACTGTACATCCACCAGCAACACATTTCATGACTGTTAAAAAAAGAAACTTTCACTCTAAGCAGCCTTTATCTTCCAGTAGAGAATTATGTTATCAGGCTAATGTGCTGCTCATTCACTTTGCCTCATTGGGTTTAAAGCCATTTAACTGGGTACATTTAGTATTATAGCTTCATACAATATTTCAACTATTACTGAAAATGCCATGTTTCAAGCTGTTACGATGTACATCACTACTTAAAACAAGCTACTTCTACACTAGTGTTGCTTTCAACAAAAAGTATGAATAAATATCGTCATCAACGAACATTTATCAAGTGACTAAAACGAGACGGAACGTAAATGCTAGTAATGTGCCGATAACAAAACAGTTATTTTGTTGCAGAGTAAGAATGAGACTAAATGTGGTTTACAAAATTAAAGCTACACTAAAATGTCTCTTCGTTTTTGTTAACTAAAACGATACACGACGTTATTTCCTGAACGATAGAGTGGGGAGAAAAAAGGTATTGGGACGAACGACCTTTTAGCTGAACGGCGTTACGTCCCAATACGTCCATTGAGAGGCACTGTGAAAAATATATCTAGAGCGAACAAAAGTATTGGGACGAATGGCCAATACAGCGCCAGGGAGCGAGAAATGACAAAGTTTCTCTCACACAGCATTTTGATAAACAGCCTTTCCCTTATACATGCAAAAAAGCTGATGCTAAATTGTTCTGATTTGGTTGTGTAGAATACATTTGTTCAGGAATTTAAGAAAAATAAAGTAATTTCAGCCTAGCACACTGAAGGTGAAGACAAATGTGGGTTTTATGGCATGATGTTATTTTATTTATTTTAATTTACGTGTATGTACTTCTAAGTTCTAACATGTTTAGAAAATAAACAAAATTGGCAAAATAAATGTCGTAAAGTAGTAAATTACTAAAAAATGAGACTAAAATACAACTTTTACTGACAAACTAGATGAAAATAGTCATGGATCATTCTGACAAATGCTCAGACTTTCAGTTGACTGAAACTTGACTAGACTAGAGTATAAACATGACTAAGACTAAAAAACTAAAATGACAGCTTGACGCAAAGACTTCACTAGGGCTGCAACTATCGAATATGTTTGGAATAGAGTATTCTGTTGATTATTTTTCATCGATTAATCAAGTAATCGGATAAATCGCACTTGTGTTTATCAATAGTAGGTTATGCAAGGCCTCTTAAAATGAGCAAGCAATTGGCTGGTATTCCTCACAAAAAAAAGGTTTTTATTCAAACAACACTTTTTAGATCAAAACTTAAACCTTTGGCTTATTGGCTACAGAACTAAGACCATTTAATCAACCTTTCTGGGAAACATTTATGATGTACATTGTTACAGCAAAGAAAAAAACTTCCTGTTATTTTGTAATTTTCTCTGTCTGTATGCACTGTAAGATTTGTTTGTAAAATATAAAATGAAATTTAAATATTTTATTATTGTGCTCCTGAGTTTAAATGTTGTTCAATTTGAATTTATTTTATATATTTTAACATTAAATGATGAAAACTTGTTCACACTTTAAATACGGATTAAAATGTTTAAAATTTTTAGGCAAATTGCACTTTAAGACTTTTCTGCTACAGACTAAACAATATTGCCGCCCTATTTTTTTCTTGTTGGCGATATCTCCATTTTTCACAGCCAGTGTGCGCCACTAACTTATAATAACAGAACATTGATCGTTTAACTTTAAAAATATATTTTCATACATGACCGGGAGAGCGGCTGGGAATCGTCAGAAAATCCGCGGGAGCGGGATTAAAAAAATATTCCCGTGCAGGGCTTTACTTCATATCTCCTGCTCTGAGCTGTGTGCTCCTCTTCGGTGCAAAAAGACCTACTCCCTGTGGCAAAAATAGCATGTTCCCCGGGTCACACATGACAGGTGGACTTTGGTGACAAAAAAGTTTGGAACATTTTTTGTAATCGAATCATATTCGAGTTACTCGAATAATCATTTCAGCCCTAGACTTCACCAAAACTAAAGTTAACACAGGCTGCCAAAATCACTATTCTACAGTACAGTGTTTCCCAGATATTGTGTCCATCTTGCAAAAAAAAAGTTACAAAGGACAATGAGAAAAATCTGGCCTTTAAACAAACTAAATTTTTAGTCAACAGAAGCCCAGCTTCAAATATACCAAGCTTTTCAAGTGCAAAGAATGCTCTGAAATAGGGTTGGGTCGATAGACGATGCCATCGTGCATCAGCGATGGCCGATAGACATCACAATGCTGAGCCAGCATCGCGATCCTCCGCCCCGCCCCCGCAGCAGCAACCAGCTCGCAAAAAACACTCAGTGTAACAGGCGGTAGTCTAGGTTACGGGCTCCCGGCCAGCGTTGGCGCTGTGGGAAGCTTGGCTAACAGCAGCAACTACAGGCTAAGTTCAAATACAAACCTGAATGCGGGATACGTTTGTGTCCTATACGCATGCAAGTATGTCTATGTTTGTTTTGGGTAATGCCCCCCGAGGCAGTTGTTACCCATTTCTATTACTCATGTATGTACCATACATTTATAAATGCTCCTCCTGCTGTGTTTATGCCTATGCATGCCAGATTTACGCAGAAAAAGTGATTGACAGATGGTAATTTGTGTGCAACTTATCTTTATTTATGGTTTCTCTTCCTCTCAAAAAAGAGTTTTCTAAACTCTCCTGTAGATTCTGGACACAGACTTAAGATTAGCTTTTCCTCAATACCCGCGCTGTTTGTATGCGTGTTTAGACGAGGCAAACTGAACACTAACACGCTTCGATGCTTTAATTCTATTGGTCGTGCGAAAATGCATCACGGCGCGCAGCGGTCAAAGTTGAACAAATTTCAACTTTGACCGCGGTGCACACAGAAGGCCGCCGAGTTACGCACTGCGGCGAGCGGTGCCACATTTGCGCCGCGCTCGGCGCAGCGTTCTTGCACCACGCAAGCCATAGAAAATAATGGGTTTCAGAGCGTAGCGCATGCCGCGTTCGGTCTGAAAGCCCCTTAAGACGAAGATGCCATCATCCATCGCGAGGTTTCACATTAGACATTGTACGATGCGAAATTGGTCGACATCGCCCAGCCCTACTCTGAAACAAACAAGTAAACAGTTGGAACATTTACTGCTGACCGCCTCTCCCATCTCTTCAAAAATTAGTATTTACCACTACTGAAAGCTGCTTCCACTACTGTGATGGCGAGACTAAGTTTACTGACTGACAGATTTTTTTTAATAACAATCTGATGAGCTTTGTTTTCATTGCATCCTTCTGTCTTTAAAGTGCCTCTTCTGCTGCAGTAAAAACTTTCTCCACTAGGATTAATAAACACACCTCTACCAGCTGCTTTCCTTCTGGATGAGCTCCAAATAACTGCTGAACAAGACGGCGTGTGGGTTTTTGGGTTAGCAGCATTAGTACAGGGGAAAAAGTCGCACAGGCCTTCAGGAGGCAGCAGATGGGAGGGGCCGGTGGGTAGCCCCTGGCTGTGATTGACAAATGTGTACCAGTTGCTATTAACTTCTCAGTACTGATATTTAACTACTGTGATGCATTCCAAATATTTATCAAAATCAACAGGGAATGAGAAAAAACATTAAGCCCAGTCTTAACTCAAAGCCTGCTTGGAAAAAATGGTTTTAAATACAAAACACTACTTACTTGTCAAGATCTGCCATGTTTCACTGTTATCCCTGAGTAAAAAAAAAAGAAATAATTAGTACATAGTGTGAGAGTCAAAATCATACTTCCAAAAGCTAGACAATAGTAAGCAAAACCAGGGACTGACGACAAAAGAAATCACATACCAATGCCAGCAGTGCTCCTACAGTAAAAACTTTGCTTCTTAAAGTCAATATGGACTAAGGATGGGTCACGATTTTCAAATCAATTAAATATATTTGCTGAGAAACCATGGGTGCTGGCATTCAAGACACGTAGTACCTACTTAAATATTGTTGGACCATGTACATCCCTTCACTGCAACAGTATCCCCGAAAGCAGCTGTTCAGGAATGGTTGGAGGAACATAAGGTGACTTGTCCTATAAACTGTCCAGTTCGCAATCTGATCAGAAATCTACGGGACGTACTGGAAACAGTCCAACCCATAGAGTCTCTCTTCTCCCTTGGAAGCACACTTCTTGGAAGCACAAGGGGCAACTACAAAGTAACTACTACTAGGTTATAATAAGTCACTACTATTAGGTAGAGGGTTTAAAGATATGCCTGAGCACTGCATGGTGAAAGTTGCAAAAACAGCCTGTTTTTAATTTTTTTTGCCATCAAACTTATAGGGATTTAAAATGACTGAAAATACTGACCAGCCCAGAACAAAAGCCTTTTAGCCCAACAGACCGTTTAAATCAAAATGTTTAGAAATTGGATAATTGTCAGAACTAAACTAGGGAGGAACACCGTGTCCGTTCATATAAGACAGACTGATTTGTCAGAAAGAACACGCCCATTTTCTATCTTGTACTTTGCATGTGGCTCAGCAGCCTGATTAACTGAGGTCTATAGTACTGTGTTCAGATGAGTAAGCTGTAATCTATATCTGTGGGTCCCCTGCGCTAGCTAGATGTTTTGTAGAGGTCTTTCATAACATCGTTCTCCTGAAAGAGTTTTAAAGTGCTTTCCTCAGCAAATCACATTGCTGCTCGACAGGCTGAACTAAAGCAGGAGACTGAAATCTTCATTCAATGAGCAGTTCTAAGGGCTTACACAAAGGGATTTCTTGGTAGGAAATCAAACTTAGCACATTCGAGTAATATTACAAAAAATTAAATACCTGACAAAAACGTCACATGCTTATTTTATTATCTAATTACACAAATTTAATAAATATTAAGTGACTGACAATGTGAAGACCCATTATATGCCCCTACATATAGGTACAGTGTGTTTTATAGCTGCTAGATAAATTTGAGACAACTAAAAATAAAAACCCAAAACTCCACTACCAAGTATTAAATGAAGTTTACAGGCCACTTTTACTACTTAAACTCTCCACATGAGCAAAGGGCAGAATATCTATATATAGTGCTCAGCAAGACTGACGAAGCATTTAAAACCAACAGATCTTTAGTCAAAGTCTCAATTAATCAATGCATAGACACCTCAGGTTTCAACAAAACATCAAAGGGGCCCTAGCTTTATTAAAATGTCTAATTTAACCTGTGCCATTTCAGCAGCAGCAGTATGAAACCCCTGTAACAGTGCTTTTTCCTTCACAGGCCTTTCTGGGGTGATGACAAAGCACCATACATAAGCAACCTTATCATATTCAAGTTTGCCAGCAGGGAATTGTGTCCAAGTATTATGCCAGTCACTGCCATCTTTAAACAGTATTTGACACTATTAAGGTATTAACAGTTATTCATCAAACTGACTACAAGACCAATCAGCACTTTAAAAATCCAACACCAAATTTTATTTTTTATCTTCAAGGCCCCTTCCATGTCCCAAATACTGATACCTTATTTTCACATGGATATGGTCGTGTCTAATGTAAACACAGAACGATTTACAATAAGTCTACAGGTTGTTACTGAGACTTTTAAGATCAACAAACAACCAGCAAAATTTGTTATTTTGACACGAAATTAATCCATAAATGTACAACAGACTGCCGTTCCTGAACTCAACAGATGAACTGGGGAATGAACGATTTGACTTGAAACGACATTTAGAAGCTGCCATTTTTCAAAATGTTAAAATTGAGTGTTTTGTGATGTGCCCTTTAATTCCACGACCACTGCCCCAGATGGCAAATAACAGGGCAATATTTTCCCACAATAAAGTGTAAAAGCAGACTTTAAACGTGAGCAATCCCACTTGAGCACAGGTTTGGTGCGCCTGCCCTGTTCTCCCGGCCCAGCAGCAGCTCCACGTGTTTCACCCTCGGTCTGTCCGGACACAGCGCTAGCTCTCAGGCTAACTTTGGCTAACACCAAATCTAACACCACACCGACTCAGGCCAATTATAAAGCGCATTAACACCCAGATGCCCATCTGATGATTAACGGAGTGTATTAATACTGATCTATAGGAGCTGATTAAACACGTTGACTCCACACTCCACTTTGTCTCAAGACAAAGAGTTACTCTAAGACTAGTCATCTTTGTGAATATTTGCTCCGATAAACAGGACAGACCAGCTCCATCAGGTTGGCTAGAGTGATGTTTCCAATCAACCTCTGATCTAAGTTGGACAACCGTAAGCAAATAAAAGCTATCCGTGGAATTAGGACCACAAGTACAGATTATCCTTGTTTTCTGAATTAATTCTTTATGACTGTGTCTATATCTCAGTCCTATTTTCTCTGGTTTTAGCTCCAGACCTTGGCGTTCTCTTCTGGAGTCCGGGGCGGCTCGGTGGGCAGTTCGGGGTGTGGAACTCGGAGCAGCAGGAGAAGAACCTAAAGGGGGCCGGAGCTCCAGCTAACGAAGCCCTTAAACTTAAATCCCTAAAGTCAAAGAGCCCAGACGTATCAGACGTAACTGCCCAACCCTCACTTCCTTAAACAGCTGCCGCTAGGCCCGTAAAACGCCTGCCCCCGCCGGACCCTCTCCCGGGCGAGTCCAGCCAGAGGGCCGCGCGGCTCCGTTAGCCTAGCTTAGCACCACCGTCCACATCCCCCGGGACTTGGCCCGCACTCCGAAGAGAACTCCGACACTCGAGCAGCACGACTCTCCTGGGGCTCACCTGGTGCTTGAGCTCGGAGGAGCGGGGGTTCTGACACGGTTCTCGCTGGAGGTGGGCTGAGGCCGGACTCAGGACTGGGGGGTCTCTCTCGGCCCGGACTGCGTGTCTCTCTCGCGCCGCTCTGATGGCGGTAAAAGGGAGCGCGCTCCAGCCGCGCGCGCTCATATAGCGTCATCACGCAGGGCGGCAGTCACCAGGGCAACACTGAGCCAATGGGAGGCGCGCGCATTTCCCGCCTGCTCCGCCATGTCGCGTGAATTCTGACAGAGAAGTATTCAACACAGAAACCAAACATCTCAGTGTAGTCCATCACTAAGAGTGTTTAAAGTTTAAACACAAAAAAGGTGTTCAAAAACAGAAACATAACATCTCAGTGTAGTCCATCACTAAGAGTGTTTAAAGTTTAAACACAAAAAAGGTGTTCAAAAACAGAAACATAACATCTCTGACTACCCTATCTGTGTATCTCTGTGTAGCCCGTCTCTCAGTGTTTAGAGTTGAAACACCCAAAGGTGTTGAAAAAGAAACGCAACACCTCAGACTACTCCATCTTTCAGTGTCTAAGAGTTTAAAAACAGAGATGGGTTCAAACAAACACAACACTTCAGACTACTCCCATCTCTCATAGTGTTTAGAATTTACATCTGTTTTATGTGAAACACAATGGGACCCAATTAAATGTTTTCATATCTACTGTGAAGGAGAAAAAATCAGACAACATTTCTCAAACCTCAGTGCTTTAGTCTCGGCTGTGGGTCGGCTGCTGGCCTGGTGGTTAAAGGGTTGCCCCTGTGATCAGAAAGTTGTGGGTTTGAATCGGAAGACTGCCAGTGGCACCATTGAGATACAGTCCCCACACACTGCTACCAGGCACTGTGTCACTAGCTGCTGCGCTTCGTTTTGTGAATGGGTTAAATACAGATGTGTGCTGTGGTGTGTCCAAATGGACATTTTACACTTACATAGAAAATGGACTATTTCATAGACAGCCTCTCTGTTTAGTGAGTTAAGCCATTTTATGATGCATTTAGCAAGATTCACTCACCAAACAGCTTGATGGGACACTATAGAACAGTTGGGCATAGTGTCACCATACCCATACCTAAGTGTTGAATAGAGGAAGGTATGAACCGTTTGGAGTGCTGAAATCTGTGATACCATTAAGTAAGTGGGAGTATCAACTAGTACTAATACTAATAAATGACCTCCTCGCTGTGGCTGAATACAATTAAATCCTTATAGCAATGTACCAGTATCTAGCATCCCAGAGGAGTAGATGCTGTTACTGGGGAGTGGGCACATAATCTATGAATACCCTAAATTGATACAACTCTTTTTTTTCTGGGGTAACTCTGTAATTTTTGTGTTCCTGTATCTATGTTATACTACATTACACAAAAGTAAACTTTAAATGATCCTGTTGAAATTCTCTCTCTACTCGCTATCAGGTTTATTGGAAAAAGTATATATTTTTACTATGTATGCAGGATACACACACTGCACAAAACCATTCAGTTTGAAAAATGAAGGCTCCTGGCTGGTGTTGCATTATTCAACAAATGCTATGATAGAGAGAACGACACGCTGATGAATATTAAACATCTGGAGACAGTAATGCTAGTCTGCTACTTTTAGGAGTCTAGCATTTGCACACCACCATCTTTTAGTATTTAAATAAAAGTAAACTGAGGAAAATTCAACAGAATAATATATTTAATTGAACAAATTCACTTCAACGTGGTTAACCCTGCATTTGTGCTGAAGGATTTTTATTTTAAACTTTTATTTGTACTTAAACTCTGCAGTGACGCCCCTCACTGCCCACTATAGATGATATTTTATTAGATTAAAGATCTAGGATACTTGCCTCTGAAGTTCATGGGTTCGAATCCTACCCTCAGCATACCACCACTGGGTTCCTGAGCAAGACCCTTAACTTTAAGTTGCTCCTGTATTTAAGTAATGGAAGTCGCTTTGGATAAAAAAAAGCATCTGCTAAATGCCATAAACGTAAATTTAACTTTATTGTCACTGTATGTAGTACAAGTACAGGCACGACAAAAGTTTGGCATATAACCAGAAGTACATATAGTGGAATAAAGTGCAGAGAGGAATAATAATAAGCCCCATGTGACCTTTACTCTGCAAAACATCTGCAGTGTGGGACACCTTAGACAGCACACTCACACACATTCTCTAAACAAGATTTACCAGAGCAAAGAAATAGACAGAATAAGACAGTAATCCACAGTGTAATGAAATATTATTATATACAGTAATCGTTACAAGGTAAACCCGTATTCGTGCTGTACAGTTTACACTAAACATCCACAGCGTTACAATGTAATATACAGATGTTACCCCTGTATAGACTGTACTGTAATTCATGCTCACGCATATTTTTTATTATGCGCTGTGACGAGAACTCAAGAATACTCAAGGCGCACCTGGATTGCAGCTGCCTCCAAGGGTAGCAGCCAATCAGCAGCAAGGAGAAATAACTAACATTTTCGGATTGGCTACTTTCTTACTAAAATGGATGAAAAAGTATTTATTGCCACAAAAAAGTCAGTGGGGCCCGAAAAAAAGTCAGAGGATGACTGCAGTTTCCGCATTAGCGTTTCAGCAATGCGGAAAGTTTGGTTAGAAAGTTTGGTTGGTTAACTAAAGTCTTAGTTTGGTTCTCAGGTAAAATCTGCAAAGGACTGAAACCACGACTGCTGATCCACATTAAAGAGGGGGTTTACTCTACTTGTGCTACTGTGATACTGATCTAGTTATATGATATACAATATATTTAAGATACATAGTATATCATAATGCTGTATACTGTATAGTAGCATATAAAATCGAACAGTTATACAATATTATATAATAAAAAAGTTATTTAGATAGACAGATAGATGGAGAGAGAGGGGGAGGGGGGAAGGAGAGAGAGGGATGGAGAGATAGAGAGAGAGATAGCAAGATCAAGATATATATATATATATATATATATATATATAGAGAGAGAGAGAGAGAGAGAGAGAGAGAGAGAGAGAGAGAGAGAGAGAGAGTATTTCAGTGTTGATTTTTCTGTTCCTTCCTGCTGACTGGAAGATGAGTCGACATATAGATGCGCAAACCATTTAAATATTCATGAACCGTAGGCTGCTCCCTCTACAGCTGCTTACTAACGCACACACACATTCTCACACATAGTGAGTTATTTACTCAATAAGCAATAATGTGCTAAAGAAGACAACAATGTGTTGTAACTGTAGCATTATAGTAATGTGTAACAACTGACTATACATATATTACTATACATATTAATACATGTTTCCATGTAACAACAGAATAAAAAAAATAGTAATGTGTTTTATCAGAGTGCAGTTATCGTGTATTTTAACAGGGCAGTGAAATGTTTTGTAATAGTGTGCAGAAATATTGTGATAGATTACAGTAATAGTGTGTATTACGTAAGTTCGGCAATATGCTGTAACTGAGTATGTATATGGGATATAATATGATAATAAAGTTCATACCTTAGGATCTATGCCTAAACCATCACACATTTGCCTCAAAATGTGTAGAGCTGTTATTTTTAATTGGTTTACTTATGACACACTCTTATGTATTAAAAAATGACACAAGTACAGACAAAATTCAAGCTTTTTTTTTAGCTATGAAATGTACAATAGACATATTAGTCTTGTAGCTCCAATACAAAACTCAAAAAGCAAACATCAAACATGAAAATATGGCACAGGCACCAACAGATCATCTCAGAACAACTGGAGGGCATGGAGTGGAACCCGAATCTATTGAACCAGTGAACAACAAGAGAGAGACAGTTAGAGACATGTGGACAGTAAGGACAGTGTGTGTTATTCACTGGTACAGTACAAAATATCACTCTTTGAAGAGGTTGAGCACAGATGTTTCTGCAGGTTATCAACTTTCAAGAGAAGGAACAGTTATGGACACAGGAGTGTGTGTGTGTGTGTGTGTGTGTGTGTGTGTGTGTGTGTGTGTGTGTGTGTGTGTGTGTGTGTGTGTATGTGT
>JBBJLR010145031.1:0-5000 GCA_037577145.1 Brachypetersius gabonensis
AGGGAGAGAGAGAGAGGGAGAGAGAGAGAGAGAGAGAGAGAGAGAGAGAGAGAGAGAGAGATGGAGTGAGAGTAAGAGGGGGATCAGTTTCTGAATCAATAAGCTGTCTTTGCATACAGGTCATCCCAGATAAGTCATTACTGTCAGTCAGTGGTGTGCCTTCAGCAGTGCAACAGGATATTCTCATTCTTCTTAATGGTAATGCTCTTAAAGGGATCCTCTGGTTAATACAACAAATACATACCTACTCGCCTCCTGATGCCAGAATGGTACCTAGAGTGAGATTTTTAAAGACTTAGAAAACATCTGATGAAAGAATATGTATCTTGAAGGTGGGCGGATACTTGAGGGTGGGCTATTTAATTTTTTTAACCTACTTTGGAAATGTATTATATCTATAAGTCTCTATAATAATACAAATGATCCATTAAATGCTAGTCCTAGGCTGGAATTTCCCTTTAAAGGAATTGTATCTGATATCAAGCTGAGCTACCAGTTAAGCGGTTTAATGGCTGTTATAATCATAGTCCTAGCGACACTAATTTGGCATTAACTGTGGACTAAATATATTCTGTTCACAGACCCCCACACCACATGCAGTTAAACGCTCTTCCTTTAGACAACCTTGCAGAGCAGTTAGGTATGGAGCTTAACATAACGTCCTATCCTTGACGATGACTTTGCATCACTGAGCGGAGAGAATAGAAACGTTAGATTTCAACATTTGCAGTCTTTAGCTGACAGCACAGCTCGTCCTAAGATCTGATCCTCCTCCACTCCTTTTCCTCTCACTTTCAGTGCGAATTACAGCATGTTTCACTCGTCCTTTGCCCCCTTTCTCATCATCAGCATACACCTCACAGAAGAGACGGGGACACTGTAGCATCAGCAGCTTTTGAAGAATAAAGATGATAAGTGATGTGCTGGCAAGAAAGCGTCGGGAGCACAAAGGAAAGTCGTGTAAGGACACCTGTCCATTGCTCTGAGCAGCAAAGGGAACACTGAGCCGCTGGGACAGGGTTTGGACAGGGCCACTCTGCGCCTAGAAAACCGCACTGAGAGATAAATGCAGCATGGCACAGATGTCATGTCTGTCTGTATCTCACACTGTCTAAGACCTTCCCTCTCTTTTCCCCCAAATTATACTCTGCAATCTCTCTTTCTTCCACACACACAGTTACAATTTGCCCATGTCCCCTTATTGGAGTAAGATTTCCTTTTACAGGTCTTCAGCCAGCTCATATCAACATTTGTATAAACACAAACACACAGACACAGATGTAGCATCTCCAAGGTTAGAGGTGACCTTCAGTGTGTTTGAAGGGACGCTGTCTCTAGGCAGGATGCAAGAAACTATGGAAATCCTTATAGTAATGTCTCCACCTGCTGGCTGACACTGCACACTGCACCATCACTGCTGTGCCTCAAGTCCCTAAAACCAGTCGATTGAACAAGGGAACTGCACACAGCTTGCGTACTGACTGAACATCTCTGGGATGCTAAAGATACCACACTTTCTATTATATCCTCAGGATATACTGCATTCCAATAATATGGTAGGCGGTAAGAACTGGGTGGTATATGGTGGTATTTGATGCTTGAGGCTTTACAAGGACAGCAAGTCGCAGAAACACACTCTGCCATAATGTCCTGTTTGGAACAAAGTCTAGCTCAGAGATTCTCAGACTTTCTTTAGCCAGTGACCTCTTTCAGTTTCCTCAAAAAAGTTACTTCAAATATTTGCAAATACGTATGTATTTAAATTATTGTGCTGGCTGTTTATTTAGAATACGCAGATACTTTAGTACATAGGTTTAGTACTTAGTAGTATTAGTAACAGTAGAGGTGGGCAATTTATCGATTTTATCGATTCATTCAAATTTATAATTCAGGACAATGTGTTTCTTATGAAAATCGATTTCATTACCTATTTTACTTATTTTTTTATTTTGTTGGACTTAGTAGTGCTCAGCTCCTCGGCTCTGGAACTCACTTCCTCCAGTCATTAGGAATATAGATGGCTTACTCGCTTTAAACACTGATTTTAATTGTTTATTGTTTTGCTATTTTAATTGTTGTTTTATTGGTTTTTTTTCTCCGTAAGGTGACCTTGGGTTTTAAAAAGGCACACTCAATTAAAATATACAATTATTATTATTATTAAAGAATATGAGAAGCATAAATGTGATTACATAGATTATTGTCAGTAAATAGTTAACTGTCTGTTTCTCAGAGTTCTAACGTGGTGCAGCAAAACTACAACTAGCCGACTTTTCTGTTAATACCCTAGTGCCATTTGTCGCGATGTATATTGCAAAAGATATGGTGCCCATACATACTGTGGAAAAGCCAGGATTCATTAACATGCGTGTCATTCTTGCAAATGTTGGGTCAAAGAAAGACAATCAAATCAGGGAACCCTGTCTGGGTGTCTCTGATCCCACTTTCAGAACCATGGATCAGGCTTTTTCAGCACCATGCAGGCCTTACAGTGTTGATAAATAGTGTTGTTTTTGGCGGCCTGTTTTAATTTTAGTTTTAGTCTAGTCTGTGCGTCGAGCTGTCATTTTAGTTTTTATTAGTCTTAGTCACGTCCAAACTCTTTTTAGTCTAGTCAAGTTTCAGTCGACTAGAAGTCTAGTCTTATTTTAGTCAGAATCATCCACAACTATTTTCGTCTAGTTTTAGTCGATGAAAGTTGTATTTTAGTCTGGTTTTATTCAATAAAAACTGATGACATTTTAGTCTCCTTTTTTAGTGATGCAATTCTATTTAGTGATGCAATTCCCACTCAGTATAGTATAAGTAATTAGTAGAATAGACCATATCTAAATTTTCTTTTAGTCAAACCTATTTCACAATTCAAACAAGTTTATCTTATTATTATATTATTGTTACCTTATAGACTCAAGAATACTGCACATCCATTCCAGACACGGAAGACACTCTGATTTGAATTTCCGACATTAATTTTGCCAACCAACCATGTTAGAACTTGAAGTACACACATATAAATTTAAATAAAATAAATAAATAAATAGAATAGCCTCACATCACTAAAAAGTGTGAATAAAATGAAAACGTGTCTATTGCCATAACACTCACATTTGTAAAACTGCTAAAAGTCTTCACCTTCAGAGTGCCGGCCTGAATATTTTTTTTATTTCCTGAACAATTTAGGATCAGCTTTTATTGCATGGATAAGGAAAAGGCTGCTTATCAAAATGCTCTGTGTGTGTGTGTGTGTGTGTGTGCGCGCACGCGTGTGTGTGTGAGAGAGAGAGACTTTGTGTGTGTGTGTCATTTCTCTCTCCCAGGCACTATATTGCCCCTCCGTCCCAATACTTTTGCGCGCTCTAGATTTAATTCACAGTGCCTCTCTGTGGTGGTATTGGGACGTAACTCCCTTCAACTCTAAGGTTAAGCATCCCAATACTTTTGTCTCCGCTCCCTATCGTACAGGAAATAACGTCTCGTCTCGTTTTAGTCAAAGAAACATTTTAGCATAGTTTTTATTTTGTAAAGCACATTTAGTCTCGTTCTTATTCGTTAACGATATTACATGATATATTCCGTTTTGTTATCGTCACATGACCAACATTTACGTTGCGTCTCGTCTCATTTTAGTCACGTGATAAATGTTCGTTGACGACGATATTTAGTCATAATTTTCGTTGACGAAAGCAACACTACTGACAATACTGTTCTGTCTAATTGGGTGTTTAAATGGTATATAATTTATCATGCTCATACCTGAGTGGCTCCATTAAGTGCGCTGACTTCTGATGGTTGACTTGTCTCAAAACTAGAAGCTGTCACTGAGGGATCCGATTCTGGATCCATAACATCATTGGTTGGTCCTCTTCTCCCAAGCTGTCCATAATTGGCCCTGCCCCACGTAAAGACCCTTCCAGTCTCTGAAAGTTATAGACAAGATACACAGATTTCTGGAATGAGGAGTTCAACAACAAGAGGAGCCAAGTACCCTCAAGTTCTAGGTGACAATGTCTTGACTGATGGAAGCCGTTACACTGGTATCTGACTAGAAGATGTGGGAGCCACTGAACTCCAACACTTAAACCCACAGATTATGCAAGTCTGAAGTTAAGCACTGTTACAATACAGTCTGTGTATATAATCCTGTGTTCATACCCGTTTGGGCGACCAGGTGCGTCCAGCCACTGTGTACAGCAGAGACTCTCTCTCCATTGAGAAGTGAGCGATCTAAAGCAGCTGGGAGCGGCAGGAACGTCTCTTTTCTGCACAGCTGGCCATGCTTGTTGCTGCCCCACAGGAACATGTCACCATCCGCTAGAAAGAACCAAACAACTGTTGTACTCTCATTTGTCCCTCTGGTAAAAAGGTTAATTTTGATTAATTTTGATTAATTTTCATTCAAAGCTGTATAAGTCATTGTAACAACCATTTTTGCAGTCTATTTTTTCTAAGATGGGTTTTGACTACATTTATGGTTAGAGACATCTCACTGCAGACAGAAGGAAGAGGACTGGAGTTACCATACCTGTCAAACAGACAAAATGAGAAGAGCCTGTAGCCACACTCTTGGGGGTTACCTGGTCCAGTCCTATGAGGGAAAGAGAAAGCTTTGGCTACTAGTTTCCTACTAGTGTTGTTTTTGGCGGCCTGTTTTAATTTTAGTTTTAGTCTAGTCTTTGCATCAAGCTGTCATTTTAGTCTTTATTAGTCTTAGTCTAAACTCTTTTTAGTCTAGTCAAGTTTCAGTCGACTAAAAGTCTGAGTATTTTAGTCTTATTTTAGTCAGAATTATCCACGACTATTTTCGTCTAGTTTCGGTCAATGAAAACTGATGACATTTTAGTCTAGTTTTAGTGAATGAAAGTTGTATTTTAGTCTCCTTTTTAGTAATACAATTCTATTTAACCCAGTCAATATAGTATAAGTACCTAATAGTAGACCAAAATCTAAATTTTCTTTTAGTCAAACCTATTTCACAATTAAAACAAGTTTATCTTATTTTT
>JBBJLR010145031.1:7500-15887 GCA_037577145.1 Brachypetersius gabonensis
ATCAGCATGCGCTAGCTGTGCTTTAGCAGAACAAGATGACTTGTGTTCGGGCAATCAAGCTTTTAATGTGTGCAGAGAAAAACCCAAAGAAGAGCTGGCATACTCGTTTTGCCCCCGTGCTGTCTGGATTTTGCACACTATATCGCACTGATATGTTGATTCATGTTGCTTTTTATTGGCTGGTCAGTAGACACAGGCCTTAGCAACAATAACACAGATAGTCATCTGTGATTAAAATGATGCTACACGGGTCAGCAACCCTAAGCATGCCTGCTACAGTTGGTATTCTCAAAGGCACGACATTGATGCTGCGCATCAGTGACAAGGGAACAATTAGCAGACTTGGCATAGTCTGCTAATTACTACTAACACACTCCTGTACAGTAGGTGGCGGTATGCACCAAAGATATTTTACCTGCCAATAAATTAAAAAGAAGAAGGGAACGAAAGCCACCCATTTCCCTTATCCATGCAACATGCAATAAAAGATTATCCTAAATTGTTCTGGTTTGTTTGTATAGAATATATTTGTTCAGGAATTTATAAAAAAAATATTCAGGCCAGCACACTGAAGGTGAAAACTATTAGCAGTTTTACAAATGTGGGTTTTATGGCAATAGACACACATTTTCATTTTATTCGCACTTTTTAGTGATGTGGTGTTATTTTATTTATTAATTTAATTCTTTTAAATGTATGTGTATGTACTTCTAAGTTCTAACATGGTTGGTTGGCAAAATAAATGTCATAAATTCATGAAGTGTCTCCGTGTCTGGAGTGAATGAACAGTATTCTTGAGTCTAGAAGGTAACAATAATATAATAATAAGAGAACCTTGTTTGGAATGTTGAAATAGGTTTGACTAAAAGAAATTTTAGATTTGGTCTATCATACTGGGTACTTATACTATATTGACTGGGTTAAATAGAATTGCATCACTGAAAAAGAGACTAAAATACAACTTTCATCGACTAAAACTAGACGAAAATAGTTGTGGATAATTCTGACTAAAATAAGACTAAAATGCTCAGACTTTTAGTCGACTGAAACTTGACTAGACTAAAAAGAGTTTAGACGTGACTAAGACTACTAAAGACTAAGACTAAAACTAAAATTAAAACAGGCCGCCAAAAACAACACTATTTCAAAGTGAGCGAACGAGGTGTGTGAGTGAGCAAATTATAGGAACGCGTTGGGTTTTGGATGAAGAGTCAACACTCAACAGGTAGAATGAAGTTTTATCAGACAGAGCATCACTAGCAAAATTAATTGTCTGTCATAACACCAGCATTTTCTTGACAGGCGAACAGGCATATCACAGATTTTAACCTAAAATTAGGGACGTACCGAATTTTCATACATAATAGCATATACCAATAATGGCAAAAAAAGGCATTTTTGGTTTCAGACAGTGATGGCGCAATCAACAACCGCAACCTGCACGCGCCAGATTGGATTAGAGTCAACATGTCTGGCGTGTTGGTGCATTTCGATATACTGTAGCTAAGAAAAACATGCGGAAAGCACAATGCCAACATTTCTAGAGGGAGGCATCCACAAAGACTTCCTCAATGTCAGGATTAATTTATCAGAAGAAATCAAAACATCCCAATCGCCACGCATGAAGCACAGAAGAACACCCTTCGAACACACCCACTCCATCTGTGTTTTTGAAAGGACAAGAAAGTTTATCCAGTGATTACAGTAAATATATGGGCTATGCCAGTCTTTGTTTTAATACAATATTTTGTTACAGGCCTACAGATAATGTTGTTATATCTTTCAATAGTTTTTAAAGCACTTCTTCTGAATGCACTTTGTTCATGCACTTCGTTCTGAATATTAAAATGAACTTGAATTCACTATTTTTATGAGAGAAGATATTTAATTCTATAATATTTCAGCCATCTTGCTTTTAGGCTATTCGTGAGTGATGCCAAGTAAAACATTTATTTCAGATTTAATTTTATGTTATGCATTATTTGAATGCTAAATAAATATTTTCATAGTTTGTAACAGATTTATTCTTTTAATAATTTAGTAATAATAATTTGTTTTGGTGATTTGGTGGTTTACGGCCAAAAAAAATCTTTTCGATGCATCCCTACTTAAAATGTGATCAAATCAATTTTTATGCTACAGTGATTTGCAGGGCTGTAGTCTACATGATACACAGGTATATGCCATATAACCACTTAAAAAGTGATTGGGTTTGTGTATATCCAGTAAAACATAGATTGCAATACTGACACCGCTGTAATAGAACAAGACGGTATACCCACTACAGCAAACTAGATTACAGCACAGTGAATTATTACCTGTAAGAATGATTGTAAAGTCCCAGCCACAAGACACTTGCCGAACAGTCTTATTGCCCTTCAAAGGGTAAAGCTGAAAGGTCATAATCTCGTTCATGTGGCCAAGCCCAAGTTGGCCTCTATGGTTTTGTCCACATACCAGCAGCTCTCCACATTCTGAAGGGAAAGCAAGAAAAACGTACTTGTAATTGCAAAGCGGACTACTAGAGTAGGCCGTTTACCACAAAACCTACCAAACTGAAAACAAAGTAACTCTGAGCTTGCTCATATGTTGGCAGTGACCACACAGGTTGAAAATGTATCTACATAACAGATGTGTCTCACCAGTGAGAAGTGCTGAATGGCCGCCTCCTCCAGTGATGGAACGTAACCTTCGACTTTGCTCTCCATAGTCCACACACTGCGGTTCAGCCTGATCCTGAGCATGACCTTGCCCCAACTGCCCATAACTGTTTGTACCCTGAAAAAAAAATACAAAACTAGATCAGTACACACTGACATATTTATTGAAATTTTAGATTAGTGAGAAACATATGAAATGTCCACACTGCACCCCTTCAGATGGATGTTTGATAGAATTAGAGTCATATATAGGGCATGATTGATGTTTCACAAGGCAGTGAAAGCACAAGAACAAAGAAGAATGTTCAATTTACGAAGAACACATCTTTAAAAACGCCTTAAGTTTCATGTTACGACTGTTAACGTTGCACCACCAACCGCCACTGGCAGGTTTACCACAAACAATTTGGTGTACTATATATCATTTTACAGTAATTACCAACTAAAATGAAGATGACTCGAGCCTAGCTGTAATGTTTCAGCTGTTCTGAGCGCAGACTGATCACATTCATCCAGTTATTAGTCTAAACCCCTGAGATGAATTTGATGGATCTGAACCCCCAATAACATGAGTCTGTACTTGTTGTGCTCCCTATAAAAAACTGCTCATATATTGTTGCTTGGAATAGAGTCCTGCCTTGAAAATAATGTGAAGCAGCCAGGAACACAGCACACAGGGAGCCGTGTGTGGGGACAAAACTTCGCTCGAGGATACTTCAGTGGTGCCTATAGGAGTCCTGAGATTCAAATACACAACATTCTGAACGCAGGGGCCAATCCCTATGCAGCGGGCCACTAGCTGGAATAACTGGGGATTATGTATTTGGGTTTATGTTATTGTACCTTAATAACAATCATCATCATAATAATCATCATCACTGTAAATACTTTAATGATGTAAGTATTTTCATCATTCCTAGGCATGGGCTGCAAGTTGTAAATGGACTGTAAATGGAAGGAGATCACTGGTGTTTTTGTTACACTGCAAGAAGGACATGCGAGTTTAACCTGGCTGTCAGTTAGAGAGCAGGATGGAGTACCCCGCCTTGTACTACACGTCAAGCTGCACTGCGTGTTCTACATCGGGCAGGGTGCAGTGGGGAAAGAGGGTATAAAATATATATAAAATCAAAATGAAGCCAGTTTACAGATGCAGCTGTTTTCCTAGTGGCCCGTGACCGTGCACACAACAGAATGTCTAGTATTTCGTTTATTGTGTGAAACCTACCCACGTGTACAAGGCGCATTCTGTCCTCTGTGTGTCCATCGGCGGTGCAGTATGATGACGTCATAAATAGAACCCAGCGAAGGCCATGCAGGTCCGCCATGTTTGATGTGGCTTTTTTTTTTTAAAGAAAGTGTTGAGAGTTAAATATACTGTATTTTTTCTCCTATTATGGATGAAGCCAAACGATTTATATCAGAATATTTATATTTACAGTGTAAATGAACCCTTATTTACGTGTATGACCTTCTGAGAACCAAATAAATAATGTGTCTTAAATTCTTTTGCCTGTGTGATTTCCTATCTATTTGGACCTAAAAAACGCCTTACAATTTAAATTTCTTTAAATATATTTTCATTTCCTAGCATGTTCACTGTCGACAACAACAGGACCATGTCTGTGTGAAAATAGAACTGAATTCAGAAAATTTAAAAAGTGATATTACCCACAAACAATTTCAATTTGGTCAAAACAATAAAACTCTGTATCACTCTTCTGTTGCTTTTTGCTTGCAAGGACAACAAAACATGTATTTTAGTTCAACAGTATAGAACATAGAACATCCTCTGTGTAGCTGTGTAGCATGTTTTCCTACACAGAGGAACATCTTGCATTTGGTTCAACTCATGTACTGTATGTCTTGCTTTGCAGTCCTTGTTCCCATCATGCAAACCCATCACATGACACATCACTGGAAAGCCTATGATGTCCTCTACAGAATACTGTGGGGCTTGATGGGGTAACCCCCAATTACTTAAGGAATATACAGGTGAACAACATGTCCATAATAAAGGACATAAATGAATGGGCCGGGTCTCAGGAGGATATCTATACATACATTTATAGGATGCATAATCGATTGTGAGTCCTGGGTTTCTATACACACACACACACACACACACAAAGAAACATTTGTTTGAACAAAAGAATGCCAATAATAAGAAGAAGCAAATAAAGGAACACTCTGTTTCACTTCATAAAAAAACATGTTACATTTTACTTAAAGTTGAGTTCTGCTCTTTGCTCCCTGGCAAAAGATGGGATTATGTCAAGTCAGACCAGCTTGGCAAGGGAGACCACCACAGTGACCACACCAGCACACAGAAACAAAAGGGATTCATTCTATTAAAGCTAATGGGTTCACACTGTTACGTGTTACTTATATACTCTGGATAAAAACATCTTTAATGTTTTAATGTTACATGGTTCTGAGTAGAGAGAAATAATGTAAAATTCGATTTGTTTGGTCGTGCAGCCTGTCCCCTCAGTCTACAACAATCAGACAACAATGAGTGATGTGCCTCATACACCCTGTTGACATTGCCAACAATAAAGAAAAGTTTAACACAACAGGTCAGCATGAGGTAAAAGACACCATTGAGACAAGATGTTCCCCCTCTTAATCTCTCTCCTGACTCAATGCTGACACATCTAATCCCAGCATGTTTACGGAGTGGCTGTCTGGCTAATGTTGAAATTTCATCTGGACCCTCACAAAGGCCTTTTGTGACAAGAAGGCTCCTTATAAAAGGAGGCAGTGGAAAAGGTTGACTGGCTCTGACCTCATCTCCATCCAGTACATTTGTGATGAACTGGAATGGAGTTCGTGAGCCAGGCCTTCTCGTCCAACATCAGCACCTGACCTCATAAATGCTCTACAGAATGAATGGGCACAAATTTACCCAGAAACTTCAAAATTATTAATTGGACGTAAATATTTGCCCCAAATTTATGAATTGGACGAGCTTTGTAATGTAGCCTGCATTAGTGTTATGCGTTTCTATATGCTGCATCAGATTATTTAGCACTGATGTGCGCACAGTTAATTTGTGGAAGCTGTAGGTCTAGTCAAGTCCACAATTGATTTGTTCCGGCATATGCACAAGTAAACTCTGAATGTAATCAGATAACACCTGAGACAGGATTAGCCCTGGTGGCTTTTTTCACCAAGCAGTGTAAAACATTTTAAAGTCATGTCAACCTAAAATTAGTCAGACTGTCTCGTGATTGCACATTCAAATCAATGTTTTGGATCTGAGTTAGATCAACAAGACAGCTAAAGATGAGCTTACTCTGAAACAAGGGCAGAGACAAGTCACTACCCCTTTAGCAGAACAATGCCTATCAGACAAAGGCATTTGGGGAAACCCTTTCCAAGCCAATGTTCCTATGTTCTTATTGTGGGGCAGCTGGTGGCCTAGTGGTTAGGGAGCTGCCCCTGCAACCAGAAGGTGCTGCACGCTCTTACAATCTTGGATTTTCAGCAGAACATATATACACTATATGCACAAAAGTATTGGGACACACCCCTTGATTACTGAATTCATGTGGGCCATTACTTCCAGTTAAAGGCCTTTGGCATACCGAGACGTTTTGGAACCCGTCATGCTTTCAACTTTGTGGACACAGTTTGGGAAAGAACCTTTGGGTTGAACTGCATGGAGACTGTACACCGGCCCTTTTTGTCCAACATCAGTGCCTGACCTCATAAACGCTCCACAGAATGAATGGACACAAATTCTCACAGAAACGTTAAAATATTGTGGCTTCCAAAAAGAGCGAAAACTGTTACAGCTATGAAGGGGGACCAACGCCAAAACTGTGTATTTGAATGCAATGTCATTAACGCACCTCTTGGTTTAATGGTCATGTGCAATACTTTTGTCCATTTATGGTGCCAACATGCAAATAATGTAGACTTTGGTACAGTACAAAAATAAGAAATTTTATTATAATGACCTCTGCATTTCTACATTTAACAATACAATCTTCTAGCAATTTAAAACCAGACATATTAGCAGGGTTGTCATATATATGAATTATTTGGGAATACAAACATCTAGCCTAAGCTCCAAAAATGATCCATACATACCCAGTGACATATTTACATTCTAAATGAACACATGCTCTGATTTTATGAGGAAACATTAAATTTAGCCTACAGGAAATGGCTAAAAACATAATGGAGATTTAAGAAACGTAAAGAATCTGATAGAATTATTAAGCAAGAAGCAAGAAGTAGATTAAGAAGATAATCTATTTCTTGCTTTTGTCTATACTGCTGGAATCTGTGCAGTTCCCTCTGGGATGAATAAAGTATCTATCTATCTTTCTATCTAGAATTAGGTTCACATTGAGACAAAACATTACATGTAGTTGTCATTTTCCCCTAAAACTGTGAACAGAGAAAAAAAGCAAAAGATGACTCTAAAGCTTCAAAGTACCAGCACATAAGAAATGTCAATTTATAACATATATTTCTTTGAATAAGGTGCTTTACAATGCCTAGATGATTTTCAATTACTTCTACACAAAGAAACTGAACTCACAAATGCATTTTTTTTATGAGAGTCAACATCCCTTTATCACAATGACATAAAATAGCACATAGAGGTTACAGGTGGATGGTGAAAGACCAGTCAATTCCTTCATTAATATAATTATTACCTTTGCATAAACTGTCTGGGTGAAACTCTCATATGAAACAGAGAGTACAGTGTAATGATTTCAAAAGGGGTTAACAAAAATTCACAGATTGCCATTAAACAAGTTGTATAATTAGAATCAGGAATTGTATTTTTCTGTTTTCAAAAACATAAAACAAGATGTGTTTTCGTAGAGAAGTTTTGGGGGACACATTTTCGGTGTACAAACATTTAAATATGTTTGCCCTTTGATAGAAAAAGTAATGTATAAAACACAGATATGGGTAAGACAGTCGTTCAGACTCCCAGCTGTTTGTTGAGTCTGTTTAATGCGTCTCCCACGATGTCCAGCTCATGTCTCAGCTCCTCCACTACACTGTTGATGCTGGTTGTGTCCTTCAGGACATCCACACTCTGTGTGTAGGGGTTGTAGCGCACCGTAAACGGCCGCTTGATTGTCTTTGCAAACTCCCTGAAAAGTTGAGAATTAAGTCCTGGTTAACAGTGTTAACTGCACCCACAACAGCCAGACATGCAAACAAAATCTTGTTTCAATGTATCCAGGTATGAATCAATGGATATCTAAATGTAAGAAAATAAATAATTACTATTTATTGTGTTATATTATATTATTCATTAATTTAGTCATTATCCTAGCTGCTTATACCTGACCAGGGTTATGGATGGTGCTGGAATATATTATATTATATTATATTATATTATATTATATTATATTATATTATATTATATTATATTATATTATATTATTGCATGTTTACATTTCTTTTATCTTTATCTTCACATACCTCATTTTGACTTTGGCCTCTTCAAAGCTGTCTGACATGAAGTAAACATCTTGGAATGTGGTGATGATGCACTCCTGTTTGCATGTGACTTGGGGGTCGAAGGGCATGATTCGGGCATTACCTGACAAGGCATGCTGAAAGATAAACATTCCATTTAGCATTTAGACATACACTGCACCTTGAAATACTGTGTATGTGTGTATGAGAGAGAGAGAGAGAGAGAGAGAGAGAGAGAGAGAGAGAGAGAGAGAGAGAGAGAGAGAGAGAGAG
>JBBJLR010145090.1:0-15882 GCA_037577145.1 Brachypetersius gabonensis
TGGGCCAACATTTCTAAAGAATGCTTTCAGCACCTTGTTGAATCAATGCCACGTAGAATTAAGGCAGTTCTGAAGGCAAAAGGGGGTCAAACACCATATTAGTATGGTGTTCTTAATAATCCTTTAAGTGAGTGTATATGGTATGGAGCCTTTTGCTAGGCATGATGAGGAAAACGAGAGTGTGTACGGGATATGTGTGTATTCACAATGCTGGTGGTTTTGCAGATGCACTTTGTTGTGTGAATGCCCATGACAGGTGGGAAAGAGACCTTGACAATCTTTTCAGCTGTCTTCACTGTCCTCTGTAGGGTCTCGCGATCCAAACATAACAATGCACATACCAAGATGTGATGCAGCTACAGAGAATAATCTCTGTAGTCCCTCTGTAGAATGTGGTGAAGAATCCGGGCGCAACTCCACATGAGGTTCTCCATGACATGAACACCAAGGACCATGGTGCTCCGGACGGTCTTCACTGGTAAGCCGTTAATGTTCAGGGGAGTATGATTGTGTCATGCCCTGCTGAAGTTCACAACTATCTCTTTTGTTTTGGTCACATTCAGAGACAGGTGGCTGACTCTGCACCAGTCTATAAGTGCCATACCTCTTCTCTGTATGGTGCCTTGCCATTCCCGCTGAGTAAACCCACCACAGTCATGTTATCATCATACTTGAAGTTTGAGCTGTGCATTGCTACAGTGTCATGGGTAAGCACAGGGGTGAGCAGAGGGGTGAGGACACAGCACTGGGGAGACCTTTGGTACTGGATATCTTGACTGACTAAGGTGTCCCAGTCAGGAAGTCCAGGATTTGTTCAGGCAAATGTGAGATGTGTTCAGGCCCAACAGTCTCAAGTTCACAAACAAATGCTGATGAGTGATGGTGTTGAATGCTGAAGTCTGAAAACACACATAACTGTCATTTGGATCCAGGTGGGTGAGGGCCAGGTAAAGGATGCTGGTGATTATCTGTAGAGTGGTTGGGATGATCTGCAGAGGGCTCATTGAGGGGGTAGATGTGATTTTATGTGCCTCAACAAATCTCTCATAGAATTTCATGTTGATGAGTGTAAGTGACAGTAGTCACTGAGGCAAGTCACTGACAACTTCTTTGGCACAGGAATGGTGGTGGTGCATTTGAAGCATGTTAGAATGCTGGTGGTGCTAAAAGAGATATTGAAGACATCTGTGAGAACATCTGCCATTTGGTCTGCACATCTTCTGGGCATATGAGCAGGAACATTTTCTGGTCTGGCAGCCAACCCTGAGTTGACTCTAAGCAGAGTTTTACTCATATCAGCCATGGTCAGACCGAGCCTCTGGTCGTTAGGAGGGTGGGGTGGTCTTCCTTGTAGCCATGTCATTCCAAACCAAAGTGATTCAACGAATCTGGAAGGTAGACCTCACCATTACAGGAAGGTAGTTAATGATGGCCTGGATGTCCTGCCACATGCGCCGTATGTTCTAAGTGTCCTGGAAGTGGCTGTTGATTACCATAATGGACACGTGATCAGAATAGCCATTGTGGGGGCAGGGTTCAGCAAGGTTCATGCCAGCAATGTTTGTGTAAATAGTCTACCACGGTCGCCCTCTTCTGAAAGTTGATATATTGTTTGGAGGAACTGGCTTGAAATTTGTTAAATTAAAATCTCCTGCAACAAGAACCAGCTGGAGATTTTAATCATGCAAATGTCATTGTCTTTTTTTTATATCTAGCAGGCATCGGAATCAACGCACATAACATATATGAACAGGAAATAAGGTTTCCTCTGCACCAGACATACTCTTATTTCGGCCCGTTCTACTCATCTCATCTCAACCGTGACTACCATGGCTCTTCGGAGCCTCCACCTAATTGTCTGTGTGTGTTTGAGAACGCGAGTTTCCTGGTGGAAATCTCTGCTCCCAGTCGTGAGCGTTCTCAGATTAAAGTGCATAGCTTACCGGCTCACTTGTTTTTTTCCGCGTTTGGACTTTTCCATCACGCCACATTCGGGTTTACTTGCAGTCATTGCTGTCTTTGCTGTGACACATCTTTGAAATTGTATGCACTTGCCATGTAGTACGGACCCAACAAAATTAAAGAGTTTAATACCAAAGCTAGATTTCATTTTTTTTCTCAGTTTTTGTTCTTAACTTGCTTAAGAGATGTGAGGCTAAATAACTCATAACACGTACTCAGGCTTTATAGCCTTTTACATCTCCAGGGCTGGGGAGGATCAGTGATACCTGTGTTTAAGAGCTGTTTTTGCATACGTTGCTGTGTCTAACCAGATCATTACAACAGCAGCATATTTTGATGTAATTTCACCATACAAATATTAATATATAATAAATATTGACTATACAAATACTAATAATAACACTGTACAAATAAACCTTTATAATACTTAATGTAGATTCATGCCAGTTGTCTTGTTTATGTTTGTGTCATATTGCCTAGCCTTGCCAAAGGCTTACCGGGAGTTTTTAATAAAGTTCTTATAAAATGGCTTTATCTGCTGCTTTTTCCAGAGGTAAAAACTTATGAACTTGTCTATCACACTGAACACACCCTATCAGAGCACAGCTTGTAATACCGAGATGAAAAACTGAAGAACTGCTAATTGATTGAGCAGCTGGTCCACTGGCCTTGATTACACTCAATGACCACTTTCATGGATGACCAATTTCTGTACCCTCCAGCAACCTGGGCAAGAAGCTCACTCTCTGATCAACGGCTGGAGGCAATTTGCTAAATGAACACACTTTAAAAGGCTGCTGTATCTTCCTAAGATGTATCATGTCTACATGATATGTGGTAATTAACCCTTACAAGTTGCAGTTAAAAGCCAGTAATAAGTAACCTTTCTTATATCTTATTGAAAAATAGAAAAAGAAACATATAGACTCTGGCGATTTAGATACTAAATGTCAATGCAATTCATTTTGTAAGTAACTATGTACTTAATTTTATAATGACATTAAATGAACAGCATGGTGTCCCAATACTTTTTTCCACTGATATGCAATGTGAATTAAATCTCTAGAGTGGACACAAGTATTGGGCCAAAGTGCCAGGGAGAGAGAAATCACATACACTCATAAACAAATACACACACACACAGCATTTTGATAAGCAGCCTTTCACATATCCATGCTAAATTGTGATTCTTAATTGTTCTGGTTTTGTTGTGTAGACTATATTTGTTCAGCAATAAAAAAATATTCATGTAAGTTCAGGCCAACACACTGAAGATGAAAACTTTTACTAGTTTTACAATTTCATTTTCATTTTATTTGCACTTTAGTAATTATTTAATTGTATTTATTTTATTTAAATTTATGTGTGTACTCTAAGTTCTAACATGTTTGTTTGGCAAAATAAATGTCATAAGTTCAAACTTACGACATTCACAGAGGTGTTGTAGAGCAAGAGCACCCACGAATAGTGAAAAAATGTGAATTTGTGATGTGATAAAATAAAGTGCCTAAAAATAGTGCCTAAAAAAGCATAAACCCTAAATAGGGCACCAAATATGTTCCCAAAACACTTAAATATAATTTTAAACTAAGCTTAATACACTGAACTGCTGTCTCCCATAGTACTAGAATGTAAAATACCAATGTTGTCCCATGAGGGAAATTTTTATATTTATATTACAAACAATTATTCATTTGGTTTTAAGAAAAAATCCTTGAATCACTGAATCCAAATTACGGGGGTTTGCTGTACTAACAACACAACTAAGGCCCTGTTTACACTTGGTCTTAAAATGCATTCTGGATGACAGGATCACAAGTGGACATGGCTAAATACAAGTGTAAACAACCACCAAGATGCACTTAAACCACTTGCTGAAGTGGTCTGGGATGTATGTTACGACACACCCTATGCATCCATGACACGGATGTCATGTTAATCGTTGCGGTGTCTTCAGCTTTGTAGTCCGTGATGGTGCGCAGTCCATGCCACATGCTCCATGTATCGCCCTGATGGGGTGACTCCAGAAGCTCCCGGTACCAGTGTTTGGCATCTCTCACCACGCGCCTGACGCTGTATTATCAGGTATTGTAAATGAGGCGAGAAGGCCCTGGAGAGAGTAGAAACACTCCTGGCATCACACATTTTGTTGACCATGAAACACACTTCTCCACATTTGGTTTTGTTTGACTCTGCCGTCCTACCTGTGCGGAACACCATGAATGAGCCCAACGGAGTTATGGCGCGGTGGGGGTAAGCCATGTTTCAGTGAAGCATAGAATGTTACAATCCCTCAGGTTTCATTGGAAAGTAACTCTGGCTCTCAGGTCGTCCAGCTTGTTCTCCAGTGAAGGTACATTAGCCAGCAGGATACTAGGCAGTGGTGCTCAATGCACTTGTCCTGGTTTATTTTGGGTTCTTTGTCTGCAGGTGGTGGGAGTTTGTCTCTCATTGATTACAGATGAGCCCAGTTGGATGGGTGGAGTTCTGCCTATTAAAGCCCTGGGTCCATCTGTGTAGGGTGAGAGAGATTCTGTGGAAGACCATATTGAGTTTGCTACTGAGAGCCTGGTTGTTCGGCTGGAGATCTTTTGTTTCTCTCTCATTTTTCTTTGGACTTTTATTTTTATGTTTTGCTGTAAATATTGTTGAGCTTGTTGAGTTTATTATGTTGTAGTCATTGAATTGGCCATAACATAAATTAGGGGCTCATCCGGGATATTTGAATCAGTTTCAGTTAAGTGGTGAACGCTGTGTTGCATCACAATTAGGTAGCCAGCAGGCAGACTGAATCTGTCACTTTGTTGTATTAGTTTCTTGCTTTTGATGGGATTTCTGACTTGGTATGTTTTGAGGTATGGGAGTAAAACAGCGTTTTCGGTCTGCTCCCTACTCGCGAGTTTAATGTTTAAAGCTGCCGAGAAAACCATTGAAACCATTGAAAACCGGGAAACCATTGAAGGCTAGTGGGAAGGTGAGTTGTTTTTTTTTCCTCTTTATTTTATGTCAGGCTTGAGGTGATGTAGTGACGTGCTGTTTGTTTTCCAGCACAGCCTACTTTATAGTCACTTTAGTGTTTTGCGTTATGAAGTGTACCAATTAACAAGCTGTAGTTCAGTTTAGGTCTCTGTTGGCTGCTTTGCAAGGCTTTTGCCCATTTTGTTGACCTAATTTTACAGTTCATCAGTTCTAGTGGCATGGTTCTGTTAAGACAACTTTGTGGTCATGTGTTTTTAGGAAATTTTGATGATCACTTTAGATTAAGTTGTTGCTAAAGTTGTGGCATTTTTGTTTGTTTGTGTGTTTGTTTGTCAAAGCATGGCTTCGGTAGTGTGGGAGCTTGTGTACAATCCATCTTCTGAGGCATTTGAGTCTCTAGCTAAACAACTTCTGAGTGCTGCAGAGTACTTTGTTTTTGAGTTGACAATCTCTGAGAAATGATTAAAACATGTACTTAAATCTGTCTTAGTGTCTATTAATTAAAAAGAAAGTTTTGCCACCTGTTGACCTGAAAGATGCCTTATGCCTGAAAGAGCTTTCTATTTGAGAAAAAGAAATAGACAAAGAGAGGGAAGATTTGCATGCTAAGGGACTGGAAAATGAGTTGTCATTGAAACAATTAGAGCTTGAAGCTCGACATGAACACTTAGATTTTTGACATCACGAAGTATGTGAAATTAGTGCCGCCTTTCAATGAGAAGGAGAAGGAGGTGGAAAAATATTTTACACACTTTGAAAAGGTAGCAATAACTTTAAAGTGGCCCAAGAATGTCTTTGTTGATCCAGTCTGTGTTAGTGGGAAAGGCTCAGGAGGTATTCCTCTCATACGTTAGATCGGAGCTCAAACTACAAAGAGGCCAAAACTGCTATCTTGCATGCTTACAAACTTGTTCCAGAGGCTTATAGGCAGCGGTTCAGGGTTTACAAAAAATCTAAACGTCAAACTTATCTGGAAACGGAAGGACTGGGCAGATACTGTTCCTTGGCTGCTGGGTTTAGTCGCACTGATCTACTTTTTGCACATTCACCACTAGGCCCTATGGCTATTCTGAAAGATCAGTGGCTCAGTAATGTTCTGAGTTACATTTCTAATTTTCATTCTCATTTATACAGAGCTTGTGAGTTGACTAAGAGAAATCTTGAAAGAGTTCAGGTTAAGATGAAGACTTGGTTTGATCTTAAGTCTAAAGATAGAAATTTTCAAGTGGGTGACCAAGTTCTTGTGTTATTGCCTACACCTGGATCTTCCTTACAGGCTCGTTTCAGTGGTCCATATGTGGTGAACAGTAGATCTCTGATTGGGATTATGCTATAGCAACTCCAGACTGGCGTCAAAAGAGGCGTGTATGTCACATCAATATGTGCCCTATCTTGCTCATATTGACTCTGTTCCCTCTAGTTCTCCTCTACCAGGAACAAAGACCTCTGCCTCTGGTGAGGAGGAGGGTGTGGTGTTGTCTTCTCTTGTGGAGGACTGTGATGGTGCTGAACACTGTCCTTCTTGTGCTGTTATTGAGGGGCGGCTTAATAATTCTCAGATGTTATCTGTTCTGTCTGACTGTCTCTTACATCTTTTAGAGTATCAGAAAGCTGACATTCTGGAACATGTGGGTCAGTATCCAGAACCATTTAGTGATGTGCCTAAACAAACCCTTATGATATAGCATGACATTGATGTTGGACAAACAGCCCCAATCAAACCACAACCATATCATGTCAATCCAGTAAAGCGAGCTCTCCTTAAAGAAGGAGACTGAATACATGTAAGAGCAAAAAAAAATAGGGGGGCTGCTGGTAGCCTAGTGGTTAAGGCATTCACCCTGTGATCAGAAAGTCCAGGTTCGATTCCCAAGATTGAACCAGTTCCCAAGATCGAACCTCAGAGGTGCCTAGCAAGGTGCTGTCGCCACACATTGCTCCTCGGGCGCCATGTTCATGCCTGCCCCCTGCTTCACTTGGTGAATGGATTAAATGCAGAGGAAGAATTTCGTGGTGTTCACACTGTGTGCAGTGGTGTGTTCACGTATGACAGAATGATCACTTTCACATGCTTGAGAATGATGTAAGATCAAAGATTCTGATCCACGCAAACGGATCGCTATCGGCCACATTGTCTCTAACGACCCCCAAGAATCTAGCAACCTCTGCCCCCTAACTTTACTTTCAAAGGAACAATAGCTTCTGTTCAGCTTCTCTCCCCCATAAGGACCCATAACTCTAGCATCATCAATCATACCTTCCTCAGTCCCTTGTTGTGTTGTATGTAACGCATGTTTTATGTTGTCTCCTGTTAGTCCATCAATGTATTTAAAATTGTGATCAAGTGACCCCAACTTTCTTGTTCACTGGAGAAATCATTTCACGGCTGCATTCCCTACCTTGCTCTCATTGTAAACTCAAATTTAACTTTAACAAATTCCCCCTTTTTATCTAAAGCAAAACTCCTCTTAAATGTCGACTTAAGGAGAGCTTTATAGAGGCTAAGTCTTCTTGTGCGGACCACCTCGGTGGACGAGAGGTTCAAGCTGGTATTTGATATAGGCCCTGGGCCCTGCTTTGGTATACGACCCTAATTGATAATTGTTAATCAAGTAATGATTAATCATTAATTAATAAATTAATGAAAATAGTTGTGAATCAGCCTTCTCTGATTGTGGTGGAGATCTTTAAATTGAGCTAAAACCTTTCCCTCATAAAATTTGGTGTAAAATCCTTATTCCAAAATTTCAGGTTCCTACAATGACAAGCCTAGTACTAGTGTTTGGAGTTTCCCCTGCATATTAGTGGGAAAACCTGATGGAACTTTCACTTTTGCACAGATTACCGTATCCAAGCCAAGTGAATGCTGTAACAAAGCCAGATCCCTATCCATTACCTTGCTTGGATGACTGGGTGGGATCTGCTGTGTTTGTACGTGAGTTTGACAGGGATACTCGCAGAGAATGTTGATGTTGATCTCTTCTCCAGTTTTGGTGGCGCTTGATTTTGTGAAGCCTTTGATGCCAGTGAAATCAGTGTGGGAGCTGTGCTCTTACAGTCTGGTGTGGAAAACATCCATCACCCCATTTCCTTCTTTTCAAGTTTAATCAATATCAACAGTGGTATTCGACCATAGAGACACTGACTTTTGTCTTGGCAGTTCAGCAATTTGAGTTTTGTTTAGGTGCTTCCCACAAGATTGTGGTGTACAGTGATCATGATCATTTAAAAGTCTTAGATCGTCTGATGTGGTGGTGCTTGATCTTGCAACTGTTTCATTTAGAAATCAAGCATATTAGAGGCACTCATTTAGAAATCAGACTGGAGTCACTATTTTAGCATGGAGCAAAATGAAAAAAAGAGCACAGTCTAAGCAGAGCGGTCAGGTAGGCATCCGGACGAGGCCGCGCCATCCCGGAAGACCAAGGCTCTCGAGACAAAGTGTCACTCTGACAGACAATGGAGGCGCCGGTCTGCTATCTGTCTCAGAATCTCTTCCTCATTACAAAATGCCTAGATCAATTCCTGCAAAGCCTTGAACTTCAAGTTGATTAAGATCTTTGCTTTGACATGCAGTAAAAGTGTTTTATGCTATTTATCATGAGAGCTATGACATTATGAAAACATTTGAATTGGAGACTCTTCAAGATGTATTGTTACAAAAAATGTGAAAGAAAGCGGAAAGGGCCAGGATAAACATAAAGTTTCACCATAACAGAACATTCCTGCATATAGCCTTTTAAAAAACGCACATGCATAGCTTTTTGCACCAAACATGTATGGCACACAACAGCATGAATCTTCCGGAACTAAGGAGTCAGATAAAAATGAGAGTCGTACAGTACCAAGGTTCATTTGTATGCGCTGGGGATAAGCTGTGATATGTATACTGAATTTGGAGTTTAAGGTACAGGTGAAGCTGAGGAGAAGATCAAAGAACCAAAAAGATCTGCAGGATTTCTCCTTCATGTCATTCTGTTTTGACACCTCTTGAGTATTTTTCATGAAAAGGACTTAGGAACATTTGGAAACCTTTGCTGAATTCTATTAATTTTGCAGATAATGAGAGTCTTACCTTTGGCATTTGTCTGAGCTGACAGAACTGTCACTTGGGGTATGACCAAGGCATTATGTTTCGCAAGGATAATGTGTTAATATAATGCATTTGCATACCATGCATGGTTACATACTGTGCACGTATGAATCTTCGATTCCACCACACAAAGGACAAAGCAAACACTATTGTTCAGCAAATTTCAACATTAGTTTAGGACACCTTGCAAATAAACAGTGAATATTTCAAAGACAAATCTAAATTAAGCCTTTTCAAGTGGCATTATGTGCCTTCCCATCTTTAAATTAATGTCTGCAGTCTATTTTATTATAAAGAGAATAAGGGGCAATTTATTTTGCACTTCCAGTCGTAGGTTCTTTCCTATGCACCTCACTGTATTAAAGGGCTAATTACACATTTCCCCTCTTTTCTCCTTCAGCATTTCAAAAGTCAAATATCAAAGAAGTTGTTCAAAGGCAATCCCTAGCCAAAACTGGAAGTTGCTAAAATGCTTCTGCATGTGGGAAAAAGACTTAATAGATTACATTTTCTTGAAAATATAAGAGCTATTATTATTATTATTATTATTATTATTATTATTATTATTATTATTATTATTATTATTATTAGTAGTAGTAGTAGTAGTAGTAGGAATAGTAGTAGTAGTAGTAATAGTAGAATGAGTAGTAGTATTTTATAAGTAATTATTAATCAGTAGTCATGCTTTAATGTTACATGCTACAGCTGACACACTCAGTATCACTAACAGTGCAGAACCAAAACTATTAGAACTAAGCCTAAGTAAAAAGGTGGCAGCTAATAGCAAAGTACATATGGATTTACTATAATAGTATATACAAGTACTTATCTCCACAGTTCATGAAAGGAGTTCTTGAGATGTGCATCCATGATACAGATGTCCAAAAAAGAAGAAAGGTAAGAATGTGTTTTGTGCCCTTGATAAATTTGGATATAATAAATACACAAAAAGACAGCAGAACCAAAAAGAAGATGGTTTGAATTTGCACAATGTGACATGTGAAAGTGACAATCTGGTCATATGTGAATACACCACAGCACACAGTGTAAACATAACGAAATACTTCCTCTGCATTTAACCTATTCACCAAGTGAAGCAGGGGGCAGCCATGAACACGGCACCCGGGGAGCAGAGTGTGGGGACGGTACCTTGCTCAGGGTACCTCAGAGGTACCTAACGGTCTTGGGAATCGAATCAAATGCCTTAACCACTAGGCCACCAGCTGCCATCAGCTGCCACCAACTAGACGCACATGTGCTACTATTTAGAATTCCATATCACTGCCCATGTTTGCAACTGGTCCAAATGTCAAGACAAGTCAAGTTAATTACTTAGTTTTATTCCAACTAGACGCACAGTGGATAGTGAAATGAAATTCAAGACTACAAGTGCAGACAAGACAAAATACACAGAGTGCAAATGGAAGAGTGCAAGAAAGACAACAGAGCAACAAAACAACAGTACAAGACAACATCCAGTGCAGTTGACAGCTACAGTACTAATTTAAAGGAATACAGCATTATGGCAGTATTATTCTAGCACCAATGAGTTACATGTGCAAACATGCAAAGCAGAGATAGACAACTATAAATATAATTGTGCAAATACAGTAAACCCTCCAAATTCACAGGGTTTACATTCCAAGAGGACCTTCAAATTGTGAAAAAATGCAAATTTGTGATGTGGTAAAAAAAGGCCTGTTTTATTGTTTAAACTCTAAATATGCTCCCACTTTAATTTCATTTTAAAGTCAGCTTCAAATGTTACCCTTAAACCCTTACCCTTACCCGTATCCGTACTGCACAGTATACACTGAACTGCTGTCTTCTGCATTGCTAGAATGTAAAATACAGATGTTGCCCATATATGTACTACACTGTAATTATAATCTGGGTAAATGCAGTAATAACAGGCATTTATGAAGAACAAAACAAAAAACAACACTCTATTGAAGAACTATTGAAACAGTTCTTGATTGGTGCTGTGCTTTAATGAAAAAAGTATGCAAGTCTATTGAAAATCTAATATTATTCATAATTCAAAAAGTTGATCTGACCGAAAATAACTGAAAGCAGATCTAAAATCAGCACGAAAACCTGTTTTAGAAAAGTGTGTTGTGGTTTCTGATAATTACAAAACAAAATTTGACCTGTGTCATCTGGAAACATGGGATTAGCTTCCACTGCTGAGGACTGAATTAAAGATATAACAGACTGGATGTCTAGGTCCAAAAGCTTGAAAAAACAGATCCTGACACGAAACCCTGGTGTCACTATGGATCCTGATCTTTCATTCCATGTATATATAATTACTGTATAAGTACTGTAATCAAAATAGCTTTTCTTCCTCTACAAAAATATTGCTAAGTTAAGAAATCCACTATCCTTCCATGATGCCCTCGCCTTTATTACCTCCACACACAGCTTTCTGTCAGGCTGCTCCAATAAGAACATGAATAAGCTTTAACTAGTCCAGAATGTGGGGTCTTCACTATAACTAGGAAAATTTGACTAAATTAGCCCAATATCATTAACACTTCATTGGCTTCCATTCAAATTTCTCTATAAAACTCAACTATTGACATTTAAAGTTTTAAACTCCCTCGTACACAAATACCTCAGTAAACTCTTACTATGAACCTCCGCGCTCACCAAGATCTCAAGCAGCTGGCTATTCACTTCTCCCCAGAACTATGAATGTTACAACAGGTGGAGCAGCATTTTAATATAAAGCCAGCCAGCCCTGGAATGCTCTTCCTAATAACTTTGACACAGTCTCAGTTGTTTGATACAAGCTGAAAACCTACTAGTTTAATTAATAAACCAGGTTCACTGGTGGAGTTGGGGGAGGGGGTCACCAGTGTCTCAGGGTGCTCTTCTGTCTATCATATCCCTCAGCTCTGCCCTTTTTGGCTTGGCTGCTACAGTGAGGTATGCTGGAGTCTCAACCTGAACTCCTCACAGTTATCTCATTTAGACTTAACCAGAACTAACTCTGTTCTCTGTTGATCACCACCACTGATCAAACCCACCACAGTTGTGCCATCGGCTTGAGCTGTGCATTGTTACGCTGTCAAGGGTCGGCAATGTGAACAGGTGAGGGGTGACCACACACTCCTGGGGGTCCCCTGTGTTCAGTGTAGTAGCACCGTTGCTCCTAGTCCTGACTGACTGGCCAGGATCCAGTTTCAGAGAGAGGTGCCCCTGCCCAGCAGTCTCAGCTTCCCAATCAGATGATGAGTATATTTAGAGAGTAAATGCATGGAAATAAGAAGCATGGCATGGATACTTTTAATTTCGGCAGTTATAAATTATTAAGTTCACATTTTCCATTAGAATAATATCAGTCAGAATGGTTAAAATATTAATGATTTGAAAAGGGAAAAAGAAGCATAAAAAGGCCTCTTTGCTCAGCCATTAAATTATTTTGAATATACACATACAGGTCAGTATATCAGAAACACCTTCCTTTCAGCTCCACTGTGCTGGTGTTCAGTTCGGGGCTGTAGCCCCTCTGTCGATGTTTGATTCTCTTACTGGAGTTATCCATTAACTCTTCATAAATGCTTTGCTTCTGACAGAAATGTCTGTCTGGATATTTTACCATTACCATTTGTGTGTGTAACATCTATGTACTGGTACACCTATATACTGGACCTATAAGTAGTTGTATAACATGTAAGCAGTAAGTATAAGCCACATTCCACTCACAGGATAAGGTGAGTGTTTCTTTATTTCTAAATAAACCCTCAACCACTAGTATGTTCCTGCATTGTGACATGGGGAGTTGGTGGGATAATGGTGTGTGTACAGCACTGCGATAAGTGGGAAGCACCCTCGTCCACTTTGTAAGCACATAAATCTCTGAGTGCCCTGGAGGTGGGAACCAGCAGAACTAATTGAGTGTAGAAGGATTAGGGGTCAGAGCCCCAGTAATATAAACATTAATAAACTTGATCTTTCAAACCACAGCAATCTGCTGCTCCAGGGGTGGGGGAGTAGGGGGAAGAGGGGGTGGGGTAATAATACCCTCTGTATTTATTTATGTATTTATAGTCCCACAACTTAGTCAAATTAACCTGAAATCCCTGAATACACAGTATGTGCATTTGCATCATGGATTGTGGCGGCCCAACTGAAGGAACATTAGCTTAGTTGAGGAAAAGTGAGGCAAAACTGTAATACAGAGGCTGCATTATTGGTCAAAGGCCTTTGCGGATAAAATTCAATTCTAAATTTAACAGCTCACTAAAACATGTCTGAGAACCAATAGTTTTATCCTTGCAAATTGGAGGACAAACAATCCAGTTAACACAAACTTGTGGCTAAATGAATTTTGCAAAGGCAGAAGAACAAGCAGAACAAGTAACTGCTATAACAAGAGAAGGAAATCATGTTCCCAAATTTTAAAGTAATTTTAATGGCACATATTTTCAAATTATGTATTGCTTTTGGTAATATGCTGCAAAGACCTTCAGACTGATTTGGCGAGATACTGGTCTTGCTCGGGATAATGTCATCAGACTCGTAAAATTTAAATCATCACCTCGAAGGAAAGCAGTGCCACTTGTCGGCATTTCATCAAAACTGTACTCTGGGACAAAGTGCCTCTACAAAGAAATATCAACCTCCAGACTGCTATGTCATGTCAGCTATTGTTTAACACTTATTCTCATTTTCACCTGTGTTTTGTTCCCTTTATGTGTTTCATTTAACCTGTCCTCTCATTGGTTGGCTTGTTAATGTTTCTTGTCTGTCTTCGTTATTTATAGCTAGTCTACCTGGAAATCTTTTTCTACCTGGAACTCATATCGTTTGTACTGTGGTTTGCACGCTGGTTCAGTAACTGGGTTTTCTCACCTTCCAAACTGTCTACTTTGTAGCGAGCCTGTGCTAGTTTGTGTGTGCACTTTTCTCAGAATGATTTTTGTATTCATTTTTATTTTTTACCTTTTTGTGATCAAACCTTATCTACCTTTCCATTAAATTCCTGCATCTGACACCTTAATATCTAAATGGACATCCTCAAAGATGACAAATATTTAGCATACTCTCATATTTATTATATGTCATGTAAATGAATAAGAAAGACTTGAAAGTGGATTCTAGCCTTTGTGTTTTGCCTTTCTTGATATTTAAATCATTTAAAATAAAGACAGAAGGTTCAATTCTGACCAAAAAAAAGTCAATATAATATGAATGTATCTATTGCATAACTTGGTTATTAGTATGGAATTAGTGTGTAATTAAATTAACAGAAAATGAATAACTGTAATAACTAGACCTCTAATGTCTCTCTGAAGCCAACACTCTTCTACAGTGATGCCTTTTGTAAGCTTTTCAGCTCGCTGCCTTCACAGCGTTTCATCAGTATGGTTCTCGGCCAGAGGAAATGCCAGGCACTGGGAGGACGTATGTCACGCTGGTCTGTGGTTTGTGACAAGGCTTCTCAGCAGAGGCAGAATGGCACTTTGATCCTGTGCCCCCACTGGTGCCAAACCCAGGAGAGAGAGAGATAAGGCAGGGGCTCTGACACAAAGCATGGCAGCTCACTTTTGTGCAGCCTGGCCCCCTTTTTCTTAGGAAAAAAATGCCACTGCCAGTTTGGCTCCTCAAAGGTCGCTCCTTTTTTTGCAGCGACTTCAGCATTATTTGAATCCAGAGATAAAAGCAGAAGGCAAGTCATTGATAAGGGTATAATGGGTCACTTTGAAGGCTACATGCTCTTTACTGTGAATTGATGCATGGCCCAGAACCATGAATCATTAGTCACACCGTTGACTCATTTCCACATCATTTTTTTTCCTTTTTCACTTGCTTTTTGTTCTCTCCTCCAAAGACATGTGAGAAACTGGCAAGTCCTGTGAGCTCTAACCAGAACCACTATTGATATTCCCACCTACAAAGCAGGGCACAAAAAAGTCTTTACTGATTTTTGCCTGCCAGTGACAGGGCTGTGGATGAGGAGTGGTGTACGCACACTCTACACATGCATTTCCCTCATAAATGCAGCTACTCTAAATATTTTACAACAGTGGCAGCACATGTTTTCTTCTTTCATGTTTTTAAGAGAAAAGCTATTTTAGCAAATTTTACATTAACAGCAACCCAATGATATCTGTTGGTTCACCCCTGTCAAGGCAAGAGGTATGGACAGAAGGTGGCCATCAGTAATAAGGATACGTGATTATCTACAAATAAAATGACGTGTTATTACTTTAGTTGCCTTAGCAAACCTTAGGTATGTTTGTCACTGAACTGTGTGTCTGCGTATGTTCAAACACTGTCATGTCTAAAAGCAACATGAAAATCATCAAAAGACGAGGTGCAACGGATGTTAACTGTTTTGACTCTATTTTTTGGATGTTTGGAAGTTTTTGGAAGTTCTCAAAGGAAAGCCTTTGAGCTCAATAGTCAGTCATAAAGTGAACATTCTTCCAGTAAAAATACAACAAAACTTCTGCTCAAACTTCATCTAGGCTTGTGGTCTAAAACCAATTATGACTTGGTAACAATTTCAGTTGTCACCATTGGCTCCGTGAGCATGGTGCAGAAGGACAGGGAACCGGAACACATGGACAAGGTAAGGGGCAAAACGGGGTTTATTCACAAAAACGGAGAAACAAACACACAGCACGAGGGCTGAAAACAGGGATAACAGAAATACACTTTACCAGGGGAATCCAGGGAGACAGGACAGGAACAAAGGTCAGGCGCATACCAGGGAAGTGTGAGCATTAATGTCGCTGTGTCTAACCAGACACGGCGCAGAGGCTAAATACAGGGGGAGACAGAGGCTAAACCAATCAGAGACACAGAGGGAATGATTACAGAACTAATAACAGGTG